>JABFPN010005118.1:0-13731 GCA_022817305.1 Leptoteleia sp. ZL-2020 | reverse complement strand
GTTCAATGCCGCGCTTGATGGATAGTTGAACAAGGATTATGGGCGCCAGGTGATACGGAGATGCGCGCCGTCGAGATCAATCCCGATGAGTCGCGCGATCCCGCGCGCCTCGCCTTCCAGCCCGGCTCCAAAGAGCTCGCGAACGTCATCTTAATTGGGCGAGAGCGGGTGTCGCCGCGCGGTTTGAGGGTGGCTACGCCATTCGAGCACCGCGAATGCCGAGCAAAATATTGTTATATACCTTTATTGCTTACTCCAGTTGCGTGAGGATCCATTATTTATGCCGTCATTATGAGCGCGAGCTCATTGATTCGTCATCTTTTCATAATGCACTGTTCCGCTGGCGCGAGGCGGGAGGCCTCGCGAGATCTGGAGAGACGCCTAAGTGGGACATGCTCCGGGGGGAAGGAGGGAGGGGGTGGCAAGTGTCTTTGTACTTGTTTCGCCTTTTTTTTTTCTTTTCTGTCGTTTTCGTTGTTGTTATTGCAGTTTGTTGATTTGCTGCGGGATTTTGAAGTTGCGAGCGAAAGACAATTTGCTCGAGTTAGCTTTGGATTAATAGTGTGAGGTTGCGGGGAGATATCGGAGGTTCTGGGGTGGGATATTTGGAAAATCATATTATATTTATTGTCTTTTTAATATAATACTCATGTCAGATGACACAGCTTCTGGTACCCGGGCCAATTTCTTATAATTACTTCAACATAATTTATTATAATTAGTTTTATTGAATTAAAAAAAAAAAAATTCCTTTATATGACAAGGAATTTTATCACTAACTAATAGGTCACGTTACATCAAATTAATATAAACCTTTTTTTTTTTAAATTAATACAACTTCACTACCTCTAAAATAATTATACATAAAAACTTGAATGCAGTGCAAAGAAAAAAAGGGGTAAAAACCATTAAGACAACATTTTTACACGCGTTATCTTAAATGCTGAATAAAAATAAAGTAAAAGAAAAAACTATTTCAATGGGTTATACACACATTGAAAGGATTAAGTGACGTAAATTATAGAGCGCGGAAAAATTTTTTTTTTCCCCCGAATGGCAACTTAACGTAAAGTCGGTAATGGTCTACGCCCCCCCCCCCGCAGCAAGATCGCTCCGGATATAAACGGGGAATGAAAATTGAATTTAAAAAGCGTCTTCCACTCCGTGTTAATTATTTATTTATCAGACGAGCGAGCAGGAACGGTCATTATAATTCCGTTGCGTTTGATTGCGGCGTTGATAATTTTTCATAAAGATACGGCATCCTTACGTTGCGCGCCACCCCTCCCCCTCTTTACTTAGCTCTCCCGCAGACGGCGCGCGCGGGTCACTATTGCCATACTAATTACCCGTCAATTAGTGACATAACTGCGTTAATTAATGGACGCAAACATTTTCTGAATTTTATCGCGGAGGCGGGCACGTGTGTGCTCGCGTTCGTACCACTCGCGCGCGCCCTCGTTTCGTTTTCTTCAATGATATCTCGTTACACTTTTACGCGGAAAGGTATTCACCTCGGTTCCGCAAGGCTGACGACGCTATAAACTTTTTTCCGTCTAAGTAAACGCGCGCTTTCAATCGCACGAACGCTTTGACTTTCTAGCGGCTCCTTTTTTTTTTTTTTTTTAATCAGACGACAAAATACACTATACTGCAAACAAAAAAAAACTGGGGGTTAAAAAAATCTTATTTTTAATGAGCGGTCTGTTTTCTTGTTTTCAGAGAGTTTTATTACATCCAGATGGAGAAGTACGCGAGGCAAGCAGTATCGGAAGGCGTTAAGAATGCTGACGATCTTCGCGTCGGAGGTGATTCCGAAATTTATCGGGTGCTCAATCTTCACTACAACCGCAACAACCATATTGAGGTATGCGGCCCTCAGGTGCGCAACTACAGACAACACGCACACGCTTTGTTCGCTTTCATTTCCGATAAACCATTCGTCGTCGATTATGATACGCGACCGGCGACCGGACTTGGACGCGTAACAACGCTCCGAATAATTCGATCAACGGTTAACGCAATCCAGCAGTTCCTGCACTTTATCATTACTTTGCCTGGACATTTAGCTTATAAATCGACGAAACGTTTTAACGCCGGCGTTTCTTCTCCGCGTAATCACGACACTATCATACTGCTATTACAATTTTATTATATGCTTCAAAGTAATTGCTTTAAGCGTGATTATTTTCGCCTATCGATTTCCGGCCGTTTGATTTATTGCAGCACACCACCTTTCAACTAACGTTCCTTTTCTTTTGTTTTTGTACTGTAATTGTTCAATGTGTTTCGTTTTAGTTTTAAAGTTTCAGAAGTAAGGTCGCGAAAGTCAACTTTTTGCGAACAAAATTTGAACCAAATATTTACCAAAAAAGCCAGGATTGTTCTTGACTGGCATTCAACCTTAATCTCAACGTTTTTCAATTTTTACCTCATAACTGAATTTAAATAAAAGCCTGCTAAGAACCTAGCCCTTTAACTGGTGGTAAGATTAGGTACTTTGCTGGTAACTGAAACCATTACCTAAATTGCAAATTCCTAACTTCGATCTCACCTGGATCCAAAGCTTTTTCGCGAAAGTTTTCTTGGTTTACTTCGGAATCGGTTGAGGATAAGGGCGTAGACAATTTCTGACCCTATGATTGGATGTTTTAGGTGCCGGGCAACTTCAGACACGTCGTGGAGCAGACGCTGAAGGAGTTCTTCAAGGCGATCCAAGGCGGCAAGGATTCGGAGCAATCGTGGAAGAAGTCGATCTACAAGGTGATCTCTAGGTTGGACGACCCTGTTCCCGAATACTTCAAAAGTCCCAATTTCCTCGAGCAGCTCGAATAAGCGCGGGGTCGCCGCGAGCGGCGTCTGCAACTGTTGACATGCAGATGAACGAAACGACAAAGATGTAAAAGTGAGGATCAAATCAGTCACATGGTGATTGGTAAGAACGACATCGTCCAAGAAGGTTCCTGCCTAGCTCCGGTTGACTTTCCGTCAAATCGAGCATCAGGTATCCTTAGTAACATATCGAACCGCGAGCGAATGGGGAAAAAAAAGCACGGGCGAAAAGGCAGATAACTCTTCTGAATCCGACGCAACGCTTAGCTGTCCGTCTGTCTGTCTGTCTGACTGTCTGTTTTTTGTCTGTCTGTGTGCCTGCCTGGCTGCCTACCTGTCTGTCTGTCACCGGACTCGAAACCTATTTCAGACGAAGAGGAATCACGAGGTGACAGGCCAAAGGAAAAACACTTATTATCTGTCATCGTGAACGACCAATAACCAATCCGATAAACACGCCGATTCATTCATTCCGTCATCCGACCGTTATGGAACGTGCAGAGCGATTGGCAATAAGCTCCAAAGATTAGCAACTATGGGGTTAATGCGAAACACTGGCGGAAACCCTTTAAAAGTTGTCTCTGCGTACCTACGCGTGTTGAATTTTGTCGCGGCGACAAAACGCGGACAGAGGTCATCCCAACTGACCGACCGAACCCTGCCACGATTGGACCCGGTCAAACGGTTCATCCAAGAGGTCAATTTTATGACACGGAAGTCGCACCAATCGTAAGGTCGCGAACTTCCATACCGGGAACAACCGTGGCACCGCATCGGTCACCATTATCAAATCGATTTCGCTTCTTAACCAAGGAAATATCAAATTATATGCTTAGTTACACGCGTGTGTTTATAATGGTACAAATTCGTTCCAATTAATCGAAAGCAATATGAGTATCGACTTTTTGCAAGAGTGCAATCAACCTTTTATAAAAAATAGACGTAAACAAAATAGCGTTACGCCAGATAGGTCTTCACTTTTTTATATCATAAAGACGTCACAAAATTTCGGTCCAAGCTCTACCGATGACGAGCACTAAATTACACAGAGATACCATTGTTTTATGAGTTGCAATAACCACACCGGAGTACGAGGCCTCGCGTCGTACTTGTCCGCCCGGACAACAATACTATTTGCTTTACGTATCCGAATCTTTATGATGACCGCGATAAAAAAATGAAGATGCGAATCTGCAACAGTTTGAATTTCGTCTGATTTAATTTTGTTCGTAATTATTGACGGCACTGTCGGATCGGCTTTGGGGAACGTCGTAAACGGACTCCGCGTCGCCATTTTATTTGGACGAATAAGTAATTTGGCGACCGTGGACTTTGGATCGTTCCGCGAGCCGATCCGAACTCAGCAAAATTAATTGCCAAACTCATTCTTTAGATCCGATTGCGTTTCATTCATTTACGAGCACGAGCGGTTAAGCTCAACTTTTAACGCTCGCACACAACTCTGGAGAAGCCCGCGAAATTTTACAATAGTAGTACGAAAGTGAAACAAGCACGCGACAAACACTAACCGTTTCGTGCTCCCGGAAGAAATTTATAATCATGGAGGAAAAAGTTGAGTTCTTTCATTTGGCACGGATATGTCACAGTGCTTAAAGTTTTTATTGTGATGATACTTAACCTTTTGATGAGATATTTCATCGAATTTTGTAACGGAAAAGTTAAATACTGGCGATGTCCTGAAAATTTCAGTATCGCAGACTTAGGTAGCCTATCGAAGCATACGCATTCACGAAGTCGACTCGAAAATTTTTATAGTTTTTTTTTCTTTTTTTTATATCAACATGCTTCTCTTTTCTTCGTTGAACGTTACTTTTGTTAAAATATAATTCATTGATAATGGTTTTACCAAAAGTCCATTCATCTCAATGAGGAGAAGAGAACCAATTCTTTCTTTCTTTCTTTTTTTTTTTTTTCCTTTTCTCAAGGACTTGTCTTGTACATGCTAAAAGATGAAAGTGATAAGGCAATATAAAGTTATATTTTAAATATCGCAGTGTTTGCACTCGCTTCTTTATCTTTACGGGGAATTGGATTAACGCGGTCGCATAATTTTGTAGATAGTTTGAGAAAATTTTATTTATTGATTACATGTAATTATTTTCAATTGATGAATACAGTAAACATTTATTGTAATATAAACGACACGTTCAAAGAACCAAATATTATATCATTTATTGTACAAATGACACGCATGCCACTACGATTATCGTTACTGTTACGTGAACAGTAAAAAATCGCAACCATTTATGGCAACATTATATTTGACGCGACAAAAGTATTAGACTTACTTTTATTTCGTTCACGAAAAAAAAAAAAAAAAAAATTATGCATTATTAGATGGATATTTTAGTTTTGCGTACGTTTGTGTTTCGTTTTTTTGTATGTATCTTTCTCCCTTTCCGCTCTTCCGACCAATACCACTTTAGTTATATATTTAGTTAGTATAACGAGTCTTAATATTATTCTTATGATTATCGCTATGATTATTGTCATTAATTTTATCATTATTATTATATCCACTATCTTATTTACTTATTTTTCAATGGAAACAGCATTGTCACACCAATTACAACAAGGATTCTTGATCCGTACGTACTGACACATACATTACACGAATACACGATTGTTTTTAAGCGGTGAGTTTGAACCTAGTCACGAGTCACTACTTTTAAATTAAAATAATGGAGTTAAGAATTATTTTATTTATTATTTACGCTAATAAACGAGAAAAAAAACCCTGAACTTTGTTTAATGGTGTTTTATTTTGATTTATTTAAATTGTCCATCCCAATTCCCTGGCAAACTGCTTCCTGTCTGCATTCATGTCCATACTGAATTCCTATTGAGGACAATAGACTCTTGCAAGAAGCCCGACGGTGACTATAACGCAATTTGTAGCGGCAAGTAAAAGTCATTAGAATACTAACTATGAGACGAGAGCAATGAAGAACATCCACCCTTGCCAAGGAATGGGGATTACGCCAAATCCTTGGGAAGAACTGCATTAACACTAACCGTCGCCTTCAGTATGGCTGTTGTCCAGAAAAGCACGACTTTCCGTTTGTTTGTTTTATCCTTTATTTGATTGTTATAATTTTTACGACATTCTTTTTTAGTCAACTTCGATATTATTGTTCGCAAATAAATCACAATCAACAACGAATTTAGGATATACCCAGTAAAACTAAAAAAGAAATTCATTGAATATCAGTGAGAACAAAAGGATAAGTATGATTTAAAATTTCTATACGCGTTGACATATTTGCCAATATGTTTTGCTTTAACGTGCACTTTAAACGCACCAAAAGATTAGAAAACAAATCTTTTATACATTTCTAACGCGTTAAATTTAATCATGAACCCTAAAATTGAATTTAAAGAACGTGAAAATGTGGTTTTTTTTTTAAATTGGTACACATCGTTAAGTCACCGCATACGCTAACGTATAACGGATTGCAGCTGTCTAGGGGCAGCACGCAACGCAACCCGCCACACGCCGCGATGAAAAGGGACACTTATCCACTTCAAGTCGATTTCACAAGCGATCAAAAATTCAACCGCATCGCACAGCACGCGAAGGAAAGCAAAATTCGCCCAACCCACGGACCACGCTCCAAGATGAAGGTCTCGACGTGTGCAAAGAATGACCCAAAAAATCACTCAATAAATATATTCTAATTAGTTAAGATCCAAACAAATAAGGAAAACTAAAATTGTCTGCACCGACACCGTTTATTCAAAAGAAGAGAAACAAAAAGAGGGCAAAAAGAATAAAAATGAAAAACGCCGTAAAAAATAAAAAAAAAAAAAAAAAAGAAAAAGAAAAGAAAAGAAATGAAAAAAGAAACGAAAAGAAAATAAAAATCTAAGAAATCGATCGACTCGTCCAACCGGAGAACAATGATGACGATATTGAAATACAAAAGTGTAAATGAAAGAATAACATTGCACACGTATATACTCAAACGCATTCATAAGGAATCACATAAACAGAATATTAAGTAATTGTAATACTTTCAAGCTATTGACGATTAAACTACAAGTAATTAAAAATAAAATGGCCAGATGGCGTAACTACTTTACAGTAATAAACTAATATTGATAACTATTATTATTAATGACTATCGGGTTTTCGAGGTTAAGCCGTGATAAACAGGATCGGAGTAGGTTAAGTAAAAAAATAGTTGTTTATTTGCTAGGGTCATTTAGGATGCATTAACGATGAAAAAAAGTTATGGAGGAGACCATATAGACTTTTTCCGTAGAGCTTAGGGAAAATGCGCTCCTCCGCGATTTGTGAGTACTCGAGCGAACGTAAGAATTAGAGTGACTGAGTGATGTGCAAATGACTGACAGCAAGTGAAACTACTAACATTTTTATGATAAGGGGAATAAGGAGAAGGGGAAATAAGGGAAGAAAAAAATGAAGAAGAAGAAAAAAAAAAAAGAAAGAAAGAAAAGAAAACGCGCGAGTGCTATTGCCAACAAACAAATTGTTGACACCGAATGAAAAAAAAAAATAATAAATTTTTTTCTTTGTGATAATCTCGTACACTAAACGTGGTAATGCCTATACGTTAGTATGGATTATTATGCGGTTGAGGTTAATGGATTGAAATAACTTCAAGAAACCGAGAGAATGGGCAAAAGCCTGGTCCTCCCGAGCGAGCCTGCGATAAGTAAATTTGTACACATACTATTCGGTAACGATAAAAAATTGCGTTGACTGGCGAACGCGAGCAGCGGACCTCGGAGGTTTTATTTTTTCACGTGCTCGTTATGCGTATAGTAAGGGGCGGGATAACGCGAGACAGGGAGAAAAAGGGATAAAGAAAGAGAGAGATATATATTTTTCCTGTTTGATTTGCAGAGAGAAGCGCAAAAGCCGTCGATCACTCCGGCTTACTAATAGACATTAAAGCTGTGCACCTTCGCTGCTTGCGCTCGCGGCGCACGCCATAGGATTAATTAGATTCAAAATTCGTCCGCGCGCGTCTCGTGCTCATTTTCTCGGTGTTCAAGGATATAAAAAAAAAAGTTGGGACTTAAATAAAATGAGGGGTGGTGGAATTATATTCAAATAAATTGGATGGTACAGAATCGTAGGGAGCCAAGTGTCCTTGATGCGACCGTCGTTCTAGCCAAAAATGTCACGATCTCACATAATAAAAGATGTTCTTAGTCAAATAAGATCGACGCCAACATCAGCGATATTCAAACTGAGTTCGGAGCCATGGGCTAAAGACGTTCGGCGCAAACTGATCCTAAAAGAAAGATGAGACATATGAAGAAAAAGGGTGGAAGGGAGAAAAGGTAGAAGTAGCGTTTGAGTGAGATGAAATGATGAAAAAAAAAAATTATACAGAGAAGCCGGCCTCCTTGCCTACCGGGAGGTCCGCGTATATTGTAAAAAATAAAAGAAAAAAAGAAAACGATTAATAAGTGATTATATTAAGGTAAAACAAAATAATGAAAAAAGTGATGAAATTATAATGGCCGTTGAATATGTGTTATTGAGAATAAAAATGCTTCTAAGTTATCCATTTTTCATACAATATCATTTGGCAGAACTTTGGCGAGTAGATATGTACACACTGTAATTTCTGAGGATGACACAATATAAGTTAAAGGAAAAAAAAAGAACAAAAAGAAAAATAATGGAACAAAAACTGATTAGGGTGAAAGAAGGCGAGCAAATGTGACAAAGAGAGATTCAGAGGCAGAGATAAAAACAAAAACGATTAGACGAAAAAATAACCCTGTCTTCCGGCTCAGTAGCGCTATGAAAGAAATGAAAATCATACATATTTACGTGCATAATCAATTACAAAGGAAAACATATGCTGTGACTAACAAATAGATACGTGTTCCGATACTTGCTTATTCTAGCTTGTTCTTGTTCAAACATCTCGGTCTTACCGTTGTTCGGGATGGCTCTTCATTAAGGCAATCCTTGAATTCCCATTTATTCGACTCGTTTAGGCCGTCATCATCTGTGATCGCGACGTAATGTCAACTTTTTTCGACAGTCCAAGTACAGTCCCCACTAAAGCATCGTATCAAGTACAAGGTTCCTTTACTCAGCTCATGTTAAAATTAACATATATGTTTACATGTTATATATATATAAAATGCAAATGCATAAAAGTAATATATATGATTATATTAATTTTATAAGAATATATATATATATATAACATATAAGACTTATATTTGATAACTATTTGCTTCTTCATCTTCTTTACGAAAAAAGAAAAGTAATAAAAGTCAATACTTTAATTTACATTAAATAATATTTTCATTAAATACTAGATTTTTATTTGTAACATTTTATACGATTGCAATTCTATTATTTGTTTTCAAAAATTGTATATATAATGAGTTAAATTTCATCATTTAATTATAGTTTATGTATATAAATATTTCCGTAACCTCATAAAATTTGACCAATGACAAACTTACTTTTTTATTTTCGTCAAAACAAACATTTTGTGGGATGAGAAACGAAACAATGCAGTGAATAGCATCAAAACTGAAAAGAACGCATAAATCAAAATTTTATAAATGTCTTTATTACTTTAAAAGTTAAGTAAGAAAGTAACGTCAATCGCAAAGCGAATTTCACGATTCATTTATGCAACAGTGTTTTAACCCAGTTCGGTCATTTCAACTTCAGAGGAAAGTAATCTATTAATAATCTTTCTTACAACTTTTTTCGTCGATACAGATTAAATCAAAACAACTTAACGTTTCAAAATGAATTTACAGAAGGTTTGAAATGTAATTTAAATTTTTAGACAATTTTAATACTTGCAAGATCACAATAACTGCACATTTAGGATATGTTAATTAGAAATCACTGATCATCGACAATACTTCATTGCATAATTATTTCTAATCAAATTCATTAACTTCTTATTGACCATTCAATTACAATCACATTTTCGTCACCATCCCACTATACGTACGTGAAAAAAAAGCAAAAAAAAAAAAGAGGAGAGCAAATTACGATGCAAAGTTATAAGTACTGTCACTACAACCAACTCAAGATTTGTATATATTATATAAAATTTTGTAAATTGACTTTTTCGAACCAAAGACAACAAGTCATACTTTCGCAAACAAAAAAAAAGAGGAAATTACAAAGTCTCAAGGTTTTTAAAAATCGATCATCACCACGTTTAGATAGAAAGACAAAATGAAAGCACCAACGGGCCTACACCTTAAATTTTTTTACGAATCATTTCAACACTTGTAACGATAATTTACACGATTAATTATTAAGAAACAAAACAAAAAAAAGAGCAAGATAAAGACGAAAACAACTTTCGACGCCAGAATATAGCAAATATTCAATAGTATCGATAATGCGAACGAGTTAAATAACAGGAAACATAGAGAAACCAAGTTGACGAACTATCTCTCTAGCTGTAACAAAAGCACACGAAAATTATACATAATCAATTTTGGATACATAGCAAATTGAAACAATAAACGATAATAATAAATAAATCGTTCGAACTGGAATCACAAAAGTGCGTTATAGGCGGAAAAAAAAATAAAAAAAAAAAAAAACACTGTCACACTCAGGTGACGAACTATTCAGTTTGGAAATAAGGAGGTGCATCTCAAGAGATGAGCATTCGTCAATGATTAACACGTAATTTGATAAAATATTTCAACCGATAATAAACAAAAAAAAAGTATTTAATGCAGGACACAGAGTGCGTTCCTCCATCATTCGCCTCCATCTACCTCGCCGTTATTATTCAATCCGCGTGAACTAATTCAGACTCCCAACGTATAAGAATTTCTTCTTTCTGTCAAGGTGTTATTTCAACACAGTGAACCATAGATTATCTTACAGTGAATATAGAGTAAATGATCAAAATAAACAAGACTATGATTTGCGCTTGTTTTCACCGTATGATGATTTCCACGTATCTTAAATTACCCAACAACTGGAATTCGTTGCATTGACCCCCACCCGGGTCAATGGATGGGCTCAAATTTTCACCGTATTTCCTTTTACATGCTTAAAAAAAAAAACAGAAACACGGAGAAAAGTTTTGATTGTGTATAAATAATGACGATTATTGCGCGAACTTGGGACGAGGACCAAACGAATCCGTAAACACGAGCCACTTGAACACGTTAATAATGATCCGTAAACTACTCGATAGAACCTCGCATGGGCTATAGCATAGTTTGATGAACAGCGAGACGCAACGAGCAGCGCGACCGAAAGTGGTTTTGTTTGGTCATCGCAACAATGTCTTCGAGTATTACAATTCTGATTTCAATTACGTTTCGTGATTGTTACTGTTGTTACAACTGTTACTATACTTATTACTTGTATTAATCGGCATCAATATTATGAATATTATTCTTGCTACTATTAATAGTATTACTACACAACTGCTACCACAACTACTAATACATTGATAATTACGATTATTATGTTTCTTGTTTGTATTGACAAGTGTACGATAAACGGTATTAATTGCAATACTAAGAAAACCTGATTCATGGCGGCTAATAAACCATCCACTGCGCAAAAACGGTTCTGCGCACCGGTCTTATCGGGAGGCCTAAAGAAAAAAAAAGTGTTAAACAAGAAAATGAAGAAACAAACAAACAAAAAAAAACAAGAAAAAAAAAGAAGAAATCTTATGGAGTAGTATATCTCGACTGACGCGTCTGGTCGATTCATAATTTTAGAGGATTTTACAAATTTTCTTTCCCTTTGCTTCTTGTTACTCCATGAAGTGCTCAGATGACAAGATTCTGAATTAAAGAGAGAGAAAGAATGAATGAGGAAAACTGCCGAAACTCCTATGGAACCGGTGTGGAGCACACTATTTTAGGAAAGTGGTCGTTTCTTACCCATCATTCATTCATAGTTCGTAATAAAACGTAATTATAATTAGATACACAACATTAATGATATATTATATATATAAATATATAAATATAAATATAAATATATTATTGATATAACTTACGTTTATAAACTATTCTAACTGTATTACAAGGCGATATAGTTAAATGATCTGTTTAATGATGAATGTCTGTAAACCACGGAGCGTTTAGAACTCTATGCCATCCGTTGAACCCCTGACCCCCCCAACCACCCCAACCCCATCTCGTCGGAAAACCTAGAAAGAAATCCCCCCGCCCGCCCAAACCCCACCCGAACCCTCTGTCTCCCACCTGCCATACTCAATTCACCACAATAAGGAAGCAGCGATCCAACGGAGACGCGAATTTCACAGCAATAACCGGCGAGCGAGTAAGCCGTATCGCCGTTGCCGCACGCAGATTACGTCAATTTCGTAATTCTTCCTAATTCCAGTCGATTAGATTGGAACCGTAACCGCGATTATGAATGGATAACACTTAACTATCCAGACCCATACTCTAGCCCGCCATTCTGCATTCAGTTGTGAGCACAAGGAACGACCCCTGAAATTCGCGCGTCCGTTGAAGCTGGCCCACCCGTCAATACAATTTACGATCGCCGAAGACTTAAATTTTTACAACTCTCATCGTCGTACGATTAAAACCAATTGGATTAAGGAACGTGATGAATTTTAGGTTAGCCATTGAACGCTGGAAGGGCGCTTACAGTTCTGCACGATTGCTGCCGACGTAAGACGTCAGTTTCCCCTTAGTTTATGACCCCCCCCCCCCCCAAAGTGCGGTTGTTCATTAACGTACTTAATTGCAGACCATTTGATGCATTGTTACAGAGACGTGATCCCCACCCCCACTTGGTATTCGTACTCCCACGTTGCGTTAGACCAGCCGGCGGATCGGGTCGAACGGTCCGGGCTGGTTCGAGTGTTCAGTGATTAGGTTGAGCATCATTTGGTTTCGAGATTGTTCTGTCAACGATTGACACTGATTGTTGAGTTTTAGTTTTGCTTAGCTAGCGAATTTCCTTCTTTAGTATAGTGCATTATTGCGACTGATACGTTGATTAGTTCACAGTCCACCATTAGCCAATTACTATTTCTAGACGCTTAGTGTTTAACGGATTTACGTTTTGAAACGTGTGGATATCGGTGCGACACGTCAAATTTCGTGCTTTGAACCGCCACTGGGCCATTTGGGCCGCGCGGGGAAATTGTGGCCCCGCAGTTGGGTCCGTTCCCCCCCGCGGGCTTCAGTGGGCCGATGGACGCGACGAGCGAAAGCCGAATTCGCGTTCTTCCAGTTAATCAAATTTCACGAAAACTTTGTTACCCGGATGAAAATTTACGAATAATGAAATATGACAAAATCCTCAAGTCTTTCCATTGCATACATATACAATCGACAATTACATGAGAACTGGTAACCACCGTACACAGACAGATTTTCCAACGAACGTGACTTTGCGGGGAGAAGGATTCGGGGAGAGGGATGGCTAAATTTCCTTGGGTTTACCACCGCAATTTGGACGTTCTACTTCCAAAACCCGGAACCACGATGCAATAGTACCTTTTTTTTTGTTTTATTTCCAACCGCGATGGTTAACACCGTCGCGACACAGGACCGCAATAGCAACAGAAGCCGGAAAGTCTTTACCAGGACCATCCGCGAATCCTTCTCGCGCATCCTTCCCCCCCATCCTCCATTCCGTAAACAAAATTATGATAAAGTTGAGTTCAACTTGGGCAGGTTCAGGCGAGCGCCGGTCCGGCTCTCAATTTTGAAATAGACATTTCGACGAAAAGCGAAAAAAGCGAACAGACCCCCAAAACCCGACGGAATGTACGCCCTCTTGTCATCGCATGAAGGTCTTCTCAAAGCTCTATTTCAACGAATCTTTTTTTTAAATCCCCCCCAAAAAAATAATACGTGAGCAAAATATTGCAAAACTAATTGATTTTA
>JABFPN010005117.1:0-13732 GCA_022817305.1 Leptoteleia sp. ZL-2020 | reverse complement strand
ACAAATATTAAATCAGTATTTGTTTCATATATAGAGTTAATATTTGAAACCGATGACAGTTCTATATTGGCTACAGATAATCGGCCAATATTATGATTTGAGACTAGGCTAATATCAGTTACCAATGTTGTGTCAATCTACGGAAGAATAGTTCCAGTGGAATATCAGATCCTGATATTCGGCCGATATAAGAAGGAAGTGTTAAATTAACATTCTTTTCGAATGCTAAAGTTATGTTTGAAACCGATACCAGATCAATATCTTTTCATGATATTAGACCGATATTATGAACTTATATTGGGGCAAGCTAAACCACCGTTTCATTATGATGCAGTTCCATGCTAGGAAACTGACGGTTTGCCGACGGTTTTTGATATCGGGCCGATATCGGGCCGATTGTTTTTTTCTGTATGGGTATATGTGGTATATATGTAGGTATATGTGTGGTATATATGTGGGCATATATGTGGTGTATATGCGGGCATATATGCCACCTATATAAATTTTTTACATGGGTTTAGCTCCCATCGAGATAATAGATTAGCGAATTAAAACGGTATTACGTATACTATAATGGAGCGGTTATTCCGAGCGAAGATAAATGCCAATTTTGAGTGAGTTTGATTGATAGTTTGGAACACCGGTTTCCTCGTTGCCGCATTGAGATTCACACGGGCTTGTGTATCGTTGTAGGCTTCTCGGGTATCATGACGTGGAGTTAGGCGCTCTTGAAGGGTGTCAGGGAAATTCCCGTCAGCGTGTAAGGGCGTAGCTGCGAGTATACGGGATGGTCGGGGGATTTAGCGCAAAGGGCCTATGTAAATGTGATTGCGCTACGCGTAATTGGCCGTGCGATAAAGTGCGAAAT
This sequence comes from Leptoteleia sp. ZL-2020, assembly GCA_022817305.1. Taxonomy (NCBI): domain Eukaryota; kingdom Metazoa; phylum Arthropoda; class Insecta; order Hymenoptera; family Scelionidae; genus Leptoteleia; species Leptoteleia sp. ZL-2020. The sequence continues at coordinate 12,864 of JABFPN010005117.1, read as the reverse complement.
ACCGGGTCGTGTGCGACCAAGTGTCACGTACACAAACCGGAGCGATCGAGCGGTGTAACAACCTTTGAATTCGTATCCGAGATGCCTTTTTCTCACTCGGCCAAACAGCCGGGATAACGTTCAAATGAAACAAAAGAGGTGCGGTCTTGTGGATGATACACAGTAAGCTGTCTGGCGTATATTTTAGTTCGACCTAGAGTTTCCGGTTAATTGTTAGCGAGTTATCCGAGACGAACAATTAGTTGTGCTACGCGTAACATTTGAATTTACATTGATAATTTCTCGAATTAGACGTTAATGGGTGTACGGTCGAGGACAAAGTTGAGTGGACAGAAATTGTCCCACAGCTCATGTGGACGGGAAATTAGATAAAGAGCTGTGTTGTAAAATAAGGCGAAAATAATATGAATTAGTTTATTTTGTTATGAGTTGTTTCAACGAAATATGACATTTATAAGTCTTTGAAAAGAATGCATTATGAAATTTTATATGGTTAAAATGACATTTATTAACGTTACTACTGTTATTTTTATCACTTCACTGAGAGAAAAATGTTTGAACATATTAGGATTTAAACTTTTTTCTTTGGTTTTATATTCGATCGATATGAAATCATTAAATTATAAAATTCTAATTAATTCACGAACATTACATCCTTAGAAAATATACTGTTGAAGTAACTTTTTATATTATTTTGTATATACATCTACAGAATAGTATTAGATCAATATGTTAAGACAATGTGATACGTGACCGCTCTACTTAACGAGAGAGAAGACAAATTGATTCGCCAGAAGTGACTGGCGTTCACGCATCGACTAAAACTGTGAAAAATAAATTGGTTATTCGATATTCAGGAACGAAGGAACACAGTTTTTGTACGCAGATTTATTATATCTTTATCGTTTATTCTACTCAAGACATTTTTTTTACGCGCAATTTCATAAATTAGTTTGTATGTCATTGGATCACATTTGTAAAAATGTATTTATTATCAGCAATATCCTCAAAAATTTTAATACACACCGAATATCGTCAGAGTTCACGAAATTCGAATTGAAGGTCTCAAGTTAAATCCAAATAAACTGTGTAAATTATCTGGCCTTTGAAATTCATTACACCAACGTTTTTTTTTTATCAACAAGCGCTTGCAATGGACCATCTGTTAGTTTTCAATATGTACACTCGAGCCGCGGGTTATCAAGATGTAAATAAATTTTGCAGGAATCCTCGCGCGCAAAAGATGCCGCGTATCCTTCAGGATTCGATTATACGAAAAGTTTTGCTCGCATAGCGCAGCATTGCTACACGTGCATCCCTCGTTATTTATGCCAAATAGGATTCCCGAAATGAGTCGTTCGAATGCCTCGCGAAGGACATTTTTCTCCGCTTGTTATAACGTCAAAAAGAAAATCACGGGGCGCTCGATAAAAAAGTGATAAACGGTTGTAAAAAAGTTGTATTCATTTATTATGATACAGTAACAAGAAAAGTTTCATAATAAAATTCATGTCGCGCGATCGAAGGGGGAGGGGGGGAGTAGTCCTCCGCCGTGTAAAGCTTAACACGCGTGTCTTTAATTAAGGTCAAACTTCTTAATAAAATGCTTCAACTTGTGCCGTCGCCTTTGCGCAGTTTTTGACTTTTCAATTAGTTTCTTTGCACGGCGATATCGTTTTGCAACATATTTGCATTTCATTTTCAAGTTACGCTGAATAACGGGGGAATAATTATAATCATTGAGTAGTTATTCATCAAATTATACACGAAGAAAATTTTATTATAAATTTCGGTAGTCGTTTTTATATATGTCTCTTAATTGCATAATGGATAATTTGTAGTTTATTTTGTCGTACAATTTTCATATTTTTAATACTATTGTTTCATATTTATAATATTCTTTAAATGTTATATAAATAAATTAGGAAGGAAAAAGAATTCGATAAAAAATTGACGTTACTTAAAGTATCAAAACTTTCTTAATAAACATTGTATGGCCTTAAAATTTATTTTTTAACTTTATCGTTATTTAACTTGAAAACTCTTTAAGGAAAGTAAAAGTAATTTGAATTAAATGCATAATCCTGTTGACGGTTTTAATTATATTCGACAAATTAAAAAGATTATTAATTATTTTCAAAATGTAAACCTTATTGTTCATAAAACAATGAAACTATGATTATACTGCTAGTAATTATGATAAAATCGTCACGAATGTTACGTTCTCTAAGTAAATCATTTTCTTTTCATAAAATAATATTTGTTGATAACCCAGACAATAGGTTCAAAAATTAATATGACGTCACAAGTTAACAAAGAATGATTACGCTTATCCACATCAGCGTACTTCCAGACAACTATCCGAACAAAATTATCTACCTAAATAAGAATATATTAAAAGTTAGGAATGATTTTAATGGAATTTATTTGTGGTAAGACGACGAGTGACAAATGCTACGCCGACTGCAATTCTGACGTCCCTGTGATTCGAAATAAGCTTGATACGTTCATTTTCATACTGAAATATATAATTCTCACTCTGAATTATTACTTGTTCTTTTCCGTTCGTTATCTATACGGAGAAGGTGTACAAAATATTGCGAAATTGGTTCATTAAAATGAGTACCGCTTTTCACTTTGTCAGTCAAAAAAGTTGCATCCAATTTTTATGGCACTTGTTTCTTTTTAAACAAATGATCACGTTTAGAATATTGCTAATGAAATGTCGAACTTGTTTCGAGAAGCAAAACGTTATAACATTTATAATAATCCTTCACTGAGAGAAAAATTTTTTATGAAATTTAATCTTCCTTTTGTATTTTGAGGACATAAGGGGCAAAATTAATAAAAGACAATCAAAAATTATAAAATGTATTCATAAAAGACGTAAGTATTGTGATATTCCACTTTATTTTTACAAATTTATGAATACATTGTACAATTTTTTTTTGTACTTTTTGCAACATTGTCCATTATGTTCTCAAATTACAGTGAAAATTCCCATTTTTTCAAATTTTTTTCTCTCAGTGTTTACATAAAAATGATGGACCAAAATAATTTGTTTTCAAAAATAGTACTTGAAAAGTAGTACTTTGTTTAGTGAACCCGTTTTATTTAAATGTCACAATCTTTTTATCCCATCTATTAATTATATGTCCATTCGTGAACATTACAAAAATGACTCTGCTCGCAAGTGCAACGAAAAATGCAATGTATTTTACATTATTTGTTGAACCAATTATTTCGAGGAACAATTTTTTCTTTTCGTTTGACACGAAATTTGACATTACCGTAATAATATTTCGCGAGTATCGCTATTTTATGTATAAAAGTTGCCTTACGTGTAGTCGCAGTTTATCGTGTCCCGTCACGTTTCGCGTCTCAGGTTACATTAAAGAGCGCGTTTTTCAAGCGCGCCCCTGCTGTCGATTCTTCACCTCAATATCAAACGAGTTAGAACGTATCCTAATAGTACATATAGTGTCAGGCTGTGCGATTTGTCGTTTGCATCGCCATGGTGCAACTCGGCTAAGCTTTCTCCTGAAACAAAACGTATCTACTCAAACACTATTTATATATTAGTTTTATTTGAAAAAAAAACACTCAGAAAAAAGGTATATTTGCGTTAAGAACACTGTACAAAGAGAATATTCCTATTAAAACTAATGGAAAATCGATTAAAAATAAGAATATTCAGTTAAAATATAATAAATTAAAGTTTTTCAAATATACATATTTTCGTATATAGTGTGGTTATGTATATGTGTACTTATATACTTAATACCATAATTAGGTTAAATTTGTATCATCTGTTAAATATTCTTAAACTGAAACTAAATTTATTCTTTTCTTTAAAACAAGTCCATTTAATATAAATGGAATTATTATTTACATAAATATGTGCTTTGTAAGAATAATTTATTGCTATTATAAATAGAATTTCGTTTTGTCCATGTAATGAATGGAAATCCTATTTAATAATAAGAATATTCTATTACTCTTAAATAAACAGTTTTGTGAGTGTAAGGGAAATGGTTTGCGACAAGCGAGAAGTGTTTTCTTGAAAATCAAAGTGCGATATTGATATAAAATTTGAAGAATTAATTGATTTTACTTGTTAAGCTTGAGAGAATTTTTTTTCTTTCTTTAAGAAAACAGTTCGATTTACTAGTTTCATACCAACCACGAAATTTGTTCTACAAATATTTTTAATAACATGCCAAGATTTAAGTTTGGCTTTGGTAATACAAAAAAGTTTAATTTATACTAAATGGGAAATTTTGTTTGAATATGCTGATATGAAATGTATTTTTAATGTCTAGGATATTTTTAAATTACCTATACTGAAAGAAATTATAGTTCGCGTTGCTGAATTGTTTGCCAACACATCGGGCTTAAATGCAAAAAAAAAAAAATATTCTGTAGTTCGATAAGTTTTTATCTAGTATATTACAAAATTATATAATATTCAGTATATTCTTTTTTTTCAGTATTAGAATTATTTATACACTTGTAATATTAATTTATCTTTACACGATAATGTAGATAATTTTTACTTCATTCATTGTTAAATTTGCTGAAACCGATACTTTGACTGTTACACGGAGTATTCTGTATCCACTTTTTCTTTATGGTTTACGATCATTGTGTATTTTATGAATTTGCTTTAATCAATCAGAGTTGTTATCACAAAAACAATCATAATAATTAAATTTAATTCTCGAATATATGGAATAAATTCACGTTTGATTTGTCTGTTTAATTTGACCAAACCATTAAATTGCGTATGTTATTGTATGGGAAATTATTAATGACATTTCCTTCGGTCAAATTATTCAATAATATTATTTTTGAATAATGCATTGTATATGGTACACTCATAAAAAGGAATATAAATTCATGATGAACATATTACAGATAATACTAACGGGATTTTCTGTTGATTTTAAGAATATGTTTATTCGCACTGCACATGAAATAAGTTACATATAACTTACATATGTATCAACATATATAGTAGAATATTTCTTTGTTATATAAAAATTAATATTCTTTAGGAAATCTTATACATTTCTGAATACGTATCTTTGCAAATAAACAAGTTTTGAAAATAGGTTAAACGGCATTATTAATTATAACTCATAAAATATACTTACACTTTAAAGTGAAAGATTATATATACATATTCTCTTTTAATATTACAAACACATCGAGTATACATATTCTATACTTGTAAAATGACTTAAAATTGTACTTTTCGTTGACGAAAAACTTTATCGCAAAGGAGAATAAATAGCAGAAGCATATTTCAAATTTTATATGAATGTGAGAAAGACAGAAATAGACGTGTAATATTGTCTTCCGAGTTATATGATAAAAACGAAAGTTTGTTGAAACTTAGATAATAGAAAAAAATGTTACGCAGAATATGATTTTCAGTTGAAATAACGAATATTTAAAATGAAAAATAATATTCAAATGTTGTATGCATACTATAACAAATACAAAGGTAATATTTTTGTAAGCATAATCAAATAATAGTTGAGTTATCAATACAGTTATTTTTTCTTTATGACACTTTTTATAGGGATAATTGTATTTACACTATAGTTAATATTTCAAAATTATGGATAATAGAAGTTATTTTAAAAATATCCGCATTGAAATAAATATACTATAAACATTAATCTCCTACGAGTATACTATGAATATTTCTGGATATAAACATTAAAATAATTCTCTGATATATTCAAAATATTTGCTGTTAGCGAATACGACCCTGTGAGGAGTATGAACCTTCTCACAATAAATCTGAAAGCAAATTGTTCAAAAACTAATGGCTCATCCGTTATAATAGCTCAGCTCATTACCTAGTATTTTCTCTAATTGGTTGTGACGATAAAAACAAAATTCTCCGTGGATAGGAGAATAAATTTGTCGATTAATTTGAACTATTTAACTTAAAATTAAAGTTCTCTTTATAAAACATATTATTTATTTATATATATTTTTCCCATTATTATTCATATTTAAGAGAAATTGAATTAAACATTAAAACGTTATTGTTAATACTATTATTTACTTTTCCATTTTTAAGACTGGAATAATTACAATTGATGTATTGCATTTCAGTAGAATTTTTATCAGAAATGAACAATGTAATCATGAAAAATTGTTCTTTAAGTGATTATTTTATGACATTTTATGCTATAGATACAACACACATGTTGCGTGACAGCCACCTTAGTCATAAATTTTCATCGAAGATTAAAATGCTTTTAATTCAATTCAGCACACCGCAGAAACTTGAATGCTAAACTGGTTTAAACTAAAAAAATGTTATATTTTACTTATCAGTTATATCGTCAAATTTTTGTAATTAATATTCTGGTATTTAAACTGAAATTATTTCAATACAAAATTTGTATACTGACGAGAAGAATTAGAATTATGCTTAAGAAACTTGACAATTTTGTGGCATTAGTTCAAAATCGAAATTTTGAAAATTGTATATACTTTATTGGATGGTCAAAATTATATCATTAATACTTGGTAATGATATAATGTTCACTCATTAGCGACAAAACAGATGATAATTCGACAGAAGGCAAGATTTCAGTTTTGAAACTGAGTTATGCAAATGGAATTTTACTTTGATCCTTAACTGAAGTTCTTTGGTATGGAAATATGAGTAATTGACAAAAACTTTTCTTTCATAAGAATCAAAAAATATTCAAATTCCTCGGTGATTTAAATATAATTTATGAGTGACGAAGGTAATTAAAATACCTTTATATTTAACGATAAGGAAAAAAAAATGATGAATAATCGTTTGATAAATTGCATCAAAGGATTGAAAAAAATCTTCATTAAAGTACGGATATGCTATTAAAAATTGATCGCCAAGACAAGATGGATAGATATTTAAAATCTAATTATGTCAATTAATTGTAACGAATGTTGGACTGATCGATATTAACAGGAAATAACGATTTTGCGACAAAACAATTTTAAACAATTCCTCTGAACTTTTTCAAGATTTCTAGTAATTCTAGTAAACAAAACTTATAGTAGACAATGTGGTACTACCAGTTGGTTGAATAAGTAAAATATAATTTATTTCAACAAAAGTCTTTTGTTTTGACAGTCGCGTTGTAATTAGCGCTCGTTTATAATGACGGAATATTTCGTTCAGAGAATTACGTTTGCGGTATATATTGACTTTGGAATTTGTAAAATGAAAATGAGAATGAGCTCCAGTAATGTATTTAAGCGCATTCAGAGAAATATGTGGTTATGTTTGTAAGAATCCCATAGTCATAATGGGATATTGAAATGTTGCTTCGCTATACGATAATATTATTTTATATTAAATATTATATTTTTTTGAATAAAAAATAATGTTTTGGTTTAGGTACACTTCACATTTCAAGATAACCCAGTTCTTGTTTGAATATAAAACCTACTACATGTTTTAAAATTTTCATAATTTTTGTCACTTTCATCTGCGTGTCTGAAATGAATTTGTGGTACTTGCATTAAATGTCATGACTTTCTCTTACAGTACATTTAAGATATACTTGGTTGTTAATCTTACTATTTTAAATGCTACTTTATTCATACCTAATACAAAATTGTGATAAGCGTGAAATTCTATCCAATCTAAATATCAAATAGAAAATTCGACGAATGTTACTATTAATATTTTCTTTTCGAAAAGTTCGCTCCTCGTATTTTTTTTGGCACTTCGTCAACTCGATCATTATTCAAACGATTTCATAAATATTAAGTGACTTTACAAATGAATTCAAATACTTTTCAACAAATTATCCAAAGCAGCGAGTAAAGTTCTAATTTGATCTGCCGTTTGATTGCAAGATGCGTCTCTTATTTGACGGAAACGGAATGTTTTTTTAATGCGTGGAGTTGCCAGAGAGCGGAGTTTGTTTTGCCTCTTTATCCCGGAGCCTCCCCGTGTACCTGTCAAAGATTTTAACTTTACGAATTTCCCCGAGCAATAACAGTTACTTTAACATGGAATTACCTGCTTCTACACATTATGTCAACAATTAAGCGAAACTCCATGGTCTTTGTGCGTAGAGCAAGAGGGTAATATTATGAGCAACCGTCTTGAAGACGGCATTCAAAATTATGACATAAGTTGACCGTTGTTGTTTCATAGTTCGGCGCGTAAACTTTGCAATGGCAAGCCGTATTTGTCATTGCTTCGCTTGATCTTTCGTATTACGTTCCGTCGGCTAAACAGCGAACAGTTTTTCATGAATTATTCACTCGCAAAATTAGTTTGTTTCAAGTTATTATTAACATTTTAATCCCGCGGATGTAAAAATGCGATATCCAGTTTGATGCTGGCGCGCAAGGTTTTGAAGACAAACGGGTATTATATACGGTATGGTAATGTAATTACACTGAAAGAAAGTTGTCAGTAGCAGCTACTATATTTCTTGATAAATAGAGGAAGAAAGTCGCTTTATAGTGTGATTCCTGATAGCAGGAGGTGATATTTGTAAAATACATTTTTAAAAAATGGGGGAATTTTACAAAAAATTTAAATAAAAATCATGAAAATGATTTAGCCCTGCGGAATACCAACATTTAGTCCTTCGTCTTTGGTTTGGGTTACCAAATAAAACCACTTTTTTCCCCGTTGAGTAATATACTATTTTCAGTATAGAGTTTATTTTAATCCTATAATTCCATCTTCCTTCCTCTACGTCCTTTATCTTCGACGTCAAATTCACCGTTCTTAAACTTTTAAAATCACTCAAAATAACTTCCCTTACTCAAGGCAGTCTCATCGGATGCTTCTGCAAACAATTGATGTTATATTACATTCAAAGGGAAACTGCAAGATCTTCATCCGGAATTTTACATAATAAAATATAGTAGCTACTGGTTACATTTTTTTTTTTTTTTTTTTTTTTTGCGTATTAACTTTTTGTGTTTGTGCTACACTAACGAGGGAAACTTGTTGAAATAACAAAACGTGATTCTCACCATTTAGAACGTGCACGTGAACAGTCGCCGGTTGTTCAGGCATTGTGGTAAGCACACACGTGTAGTTGCCGCTATCCGATGGGCCAACTTTAGCGATGCTGAGGGTGGAATTCGCCCCGTCTTCCATCAAGTTCGTTTTGACACTGAAATTGAACGAGCAAATGGATATTTTATGTTTACTGCTGCGAATATTTGTATGTTTTTGCATTGAGCTACACATCAAATGTGTATGAACGAATTTCAAAGTAAAACTCTGCTCGCTGTTGATACGTTTTGCATAGGGAAACACATCGTTCCTCAGCCACACGGGCGTGTTGTCAAAAAATTACGCGACGATGATCCGCGCGTTAAAAATTGCGCAAACATTTTATTGTTTCATTTAGCTTTGCCGATCGTTCGCAAGGCAATTTTATGAATTTGCTGACATTTTCGTCGGATCGTTAGGATATGCGCGAGGAATAATTAACTTTTTTTTTATCTCGCGTAATAAAAAATACAGTTATGAACTAAATACATTACGAAAGGTTAATGTTACTTTTATTAACGCAGTCGTTGCTCCGTTGAAAAATGATAATTGCGGCAATTTGCGATTCATGGGGATGGCATTATTGAAGGGAATCGGATGAGTTACTCATAAACAAATATTGCTGAATATTAAATCGAAAATTTGTGAAAAATAATAGCGCAATATAATTCGATGCAATCTGTGATCTCGGAAAAAGTTTATAATACATTTTTAGCAAACGAAATTTGATTTTTCTTACGATTTTTAAACTATTTAGCATTCCTCAACCATTTCCGAGTTCTTTTCAATAATTCTCAGCATTTTACAGATATTTCCATCTGATTACAGTATTATTGATCTTTTCTTCGCACTTTAACTTTTTAACCACAGTTTTGAACTTTTGACATTTACTTTATCAACGTTTACATATGTAGCTGATTGTGAGTAAAGAATGAAATATATTTTTTTAAACTTTTAGACAAATTTACTGCGATTAATTACGAAATATTATTCAGACTTATCTTAATGAAGTAGTCGAAATTTAAAATTAGTTTCCAAGCTGTGTATACATCGTTACTTTTATTAAAACAACTCGAATCAAAACTGCGAAATTAATTAGTTTAGTTTTAAGGAAAGGTGTTGCCAAGGCATAAAATTTACAAAAATTTAACACGTTTTGGAATACTAGTTTTGATCTTTTTGATCGAGAAAGTTTTGGATAGTAGAAAAAGTTTGAAGTCGAGGAGCTGGAACAGCTGTTGAGGGAACACTTAGAACGAACAGGAATTCGCTCAATGAAAGATGGACCGATAGATTCCACGAAAACTTATTTTGAAAAACAGGACCAGAAGGTATACTTTGCATGAAATTATAATCTGATATGGATATTGGACAATTGTATTAAATATTTAGACTTTCATATAATATACTGGGAAAGAAATTTTGTTTTGCATTATGTTTTTTTTCATTTAACAAAATTTGTTAAATTCTCCAAATTGTTCCATTTTTGTTGGAAAAATTAATCGTCAAGTTTTCGAACAAATACAATTTTTTTTCCATTCAACATTTAAATCGTCAACATTGTATCAGCAATAAATCAATCTTATTCTACTGCGGAATCAACTTTAACTCAATTAAGGAGCTATATCCATTATTGAAAACTTAATTCCAACCCTTTTTAAACGTTAAAAAATACTTGACCGGAAATTTAATGATTGATTTAAGACTGGTTCAATGTTTCTTCAATTCCGTTAAAGTTGAAATCAGGTCAGTGTTCTCTCAAGTCCAGTTCAAAAATTTATCTTTCGTTTAAAAATAAAACAGTTAAGCATTAATACTTATCCTAATGTCTTATCCAGAGAAAAATCGTTTGTTTATATAATTTAAAATAGGCGCAAAAATTTTAACGTCTCGCATAAATATTCTTTTTATTTTTGTCCGCGGACCGAAGAATGCAGATACTTGAATGAAATGCACTAAGCTTGTAATTTAACGCAAGAAAACTGTCTTAAGCTGTTTGTAAAGAGTCGCTGATTTATTCCGGAATACGTGTTACTCAGAAAAACTCAGAAAAACTCGGTCCGAATATAATGGCGTTAAGACACACTTCTGCAGCGCGGGACTGAAACTTTAATTGAAAAAGTTCGTTTCCACAATTTGTCTATTCATTATCTCCGGGGTTACCAACCGCGCCTGTTTAAAACGTCGACCTTTTGTTTAATTATTTAATGGTCACTGAAAGCGATACGGCGAAAAACAACAACATTAATTTGTTTTCGAATTATTTCCATCATTTCGGAAAAATACACCGATGAAACGGCAACGCATTCGCAGCGGTTGGTCGGGGAAACTTATATAAGCTCTAAATCTTGACAGCTTATATGTGGCCTCGTTTGTTAGAAATTACGACGAACACGTTGACATGTAATACTAAAATTATTCTGAAAGAATTTCATGAAAAATACTTCTGTGCTGAGAAAGTTTTCGTAAGCTCCAAATTGCAAAACAATCTTTTTGAGTTGAGACGCTGACAGTTTAGTGAATCAAAAGAAGCGAACACTCTTAAAAATGATTATTTCATTCCATGCAATGCTACTTTACAACGTCACTAAGTACAACACAATAGTAATAAATATTTAAAAATATTTCTATTTTTGTCTTTAAAAGCATATATAATATAATTTTTATATTCTCATTTCATTATCATTTTATATTTAATCATTAGGTTTAATTTGATTTCTTAGAAAATAGCACTCATAAAATGATACCAGAAGTATTAATTGCTATTGCAAAACGCGACACAAGAAGGTTTTTGAACCATCTAAACAGTAATTTGTTTATACATAATATATATATATAGTAATATTTATATATTATAAAGTGACGATATAGAATGGATTTAGATTCATATGATATTTAAAAAAATATATATTAAACAACTGATTGATTATCGAACGATTGATAGTGTACAAAATTTTGGGCATTGTTCTTCTTAACAGTAAAATATTTATGAAAGCACGTTTCATTTCTCAAATATAATATTTTAAAGGGGAAAAATTACGAATTCATTGCGAATTTCAATCCAATTCAATTATAACGATGAATAGAAAAAAAATTATTGATTGCGAATTGAGAATATTTTATTTGAAAATTGATGGCAAGTATTTTGAGTTACCGAATTAATTTTAAGTGAAAACTCCGGAGAATGAAATAGCCTTTGGGAGCGATTAATCAAATATATTTGACAGAATTTTAATTGAATCGACTGTCTCCCTTTTCTCTCTCTCTCTCTCTCTCTCTACCTTTCGTTCTGATGGTATATGACATTTTTACATTACAAATTTCAGGGTAAAAAGTCAGCCGTGAGTCTCTGTCGAATGAAGTATCTAAATCAGAAATGGCTGTAGAATCCTGCCTGGCGTTTATAATTCATTACTTCTTCAAAATTTAACGCAACTAGGTCATTTTGAAGACGCATTTGCGCAGTAAGATTGGAGACTTTTGTAGCCATTTAGACTTTCTGATATTTGTGGTCTTATATATATTGGAAAAAAGGTTAAATAAAAGTACTTTGACGTAAAGTTATTTTGTGAATCATTATCACGTGACAGGTATCAACATTTTAGTAAACTTCCTATAATTTTTACTATACTTACGTCAGCGTTGTTATACAGTATAGTAATTTTTGTTGTACCTTTTTCTACGTGTATACAGCATATATATATATACATGTCAAATGGTATTTACAAGGAAGAATACGTATAATACCCGGTGGATAATGGATATTTGGTACTTATTGGGTCGGACCCAATAATACACTTGGATAAAACGGTATTTATGAG
>JABFPN010005116.1:0-13734 GCA_022817305.1 Leptoteleia sp. ZL-2020 | reverse complement strand
TTAAAATAGCTATCAATTAATAAAATATTTTAATCACATTATTACTAAAGTTTTGCAGTGTACGAAATAGAAAACTTATTTTTGACTAATAACTTTTGACAGAACGAAGTCTGTCGGGGCAGCTAGTTTTTTATAAACTTAATTGTAAATAATAACAACTTAATAATAATAATTATTACAAAATTTTATACGTAAATAATTACAATCATAAAAATGAAATCAAATTCTTTCCAAATATATTTTAATCATAGACATGTGATTCAGTTTTTCAGTGAATGCAGTTGCGTACGACTATTCATTTACTTGAACTACTAGAAATTTTTTCGCGCGAAATTTCTAACATGAGTTTAAATTGCAATAAATGTACTAACTGTAAAGAAATGTGTAAAAAAGTTAAATAAATTAATACAAATTTTCGTATACATTCACTTATTATTATCAAATTTTTGATTTATGTTCCACGTCGGTTGGAAATAAAATAAACGGAAATGTATGGTGCAACATTTAACGACGAGCAAAAAAAGGTTCCCTGCACTGTCACTTTTGTGATAAAGGAGAAGTAATTCTTGGGGGAGTGTATTCTACGCAAATTTTTCCAGCCCGGTTATAGATTAAATTTAGAAAAACTAGACAGAAAAGGTAGAAACATATTTTTAACATGTTTATTCACACATCAAATGTAGTTTGATGTTGCCTTAATATAATTATTGAATGGTGTTTTTTTTTCTCGAAACTCTATGTTCTCATTAATTTATATTAAATTAGATAATCAAAATTTTGTTTTTGCATTAATTTACAATCACGTCATGATTCAATTAAATGCACGAACAAAAAACGTCGCATTGTATGTTTTCATTTGATTAAGTTGAAACTCAGGACGTAATTGATACGAACTTAATTGAAATGAGCAAACAGATGGAAATCGATATAAAGCTGAATACACTTGAGTATCTGTGTATTTATACATGGAAAAATAATAATGTATTAATGACCGTATTAAACAACAATAAACACCAGATGTAATATGTCAAAATTTACAATTTAAAATATATTTACATTACATTTGTTTACGATACTCTCTATAATAGAAGAAAATATTTAGTAATGTAAAAAAAAAGGAAAAATTCCAAACTATTTTACCGCGAAAAAAAATTTTGAAGTTATTTATAAAATGCATTATTTTATTTTAAGAGTATATCAACAATTACAATACACGCGTTATTATTGATTTAAAAAAATCAATGCAAGTTTGTTATTTAAATTTGGTAGTAAATTTCGAAAACAAAATAATTATTCCGTCTGTTTGTATAAAAAGCATTAAACAAAAAAAACTTTAATATCAAGTAGTATATCATTTTTTACAATTTACTATCTTTCTTCCCCTACAGTTGTTCGTATAAAAGAGTTACAGAAAAAAAAAAGTTCCTATACCTTTCAAGTTTGTAAGGATATCGTGTTAAATCACCCCGAGTAATAACAATTCTTTGATCTGGCACAGTTAAAAATGTATAAAAATATAATAATCATTATTTTACATTATAACGATACTTTTTACATCATATAACAAGTTCCAGTATACGATATTGTAAAAAAAAAAATTCCTTTGACAGTTTTTCTCGGTGTACTATCTTAATTATCTAACGCAATTTCTCGTCTCTCTCAATTATTTAAAAGTCCCATTTTTCTTAAAAAAAAAAAAAAAAAACTACGCATCAATTCATGCATTAAAATTAAATAATAATAAAGCCAAAAATTAGAATACAGAGATAATGTCAGTGGACTGAAACGGAACTTTTAAATGGCGTTGGAGTGGTGCAGATATAAGCGCGAGGTTTCTTTCTTATTTGTTAGACGCCTCGCGGAGCGCGCGCCATCGCGATGCCTTTGATTTACTCGGCTTTTCACATGAAAACGAAGTCAATGCGTAACGGCGCGAGGCCTCTCCTCGTCCTGCGACGCTCCTATTTGTTGTCCGCGAAAGAAAAAGCAATTTTTCCGCGCTCAAACTTTGCCCGACTAAACATAATGTTTAAACAGCATTTCATAAAAGCAAAGGCCACATTTAGATTTGTGTATCCACGGAAATTGGCTCGGGTGAAATTTGCTCTTTCGGTATTATTTTTTGAAAAAATATTCCCCCGTCGCGCTTGCCATAGATAAACTCAACGAGAGATCGTTCAATACCTTTCGGCAAGGGATAACTGTATTTTCGCCGGTGAATTACTTTGATAACATTTAATCATAAAATATTTCTGTCCCACTTTTGCGCGCCGGTTTATTTTTACAAATATATATCCCCCCCCCCTCTTCCCACCCCGCGCCATTTAATCAAATCTACGTGTACATTAAATTAAAATTTCATTGTATTTGAACGACTACGCTTAATTTAATTTGATTGTTAAATTATTTTATATCGAATTTGTTTGTTTTAACGCTTGCAAAATTCTATCAACAATGTTGGGCAAATAAAAGCGAGCTTCGGGCAAAATATTTGAAAGTCGGCCAAAATATTTTCGCGGTCGATAAAAGTAACGAAGATTCGAATGATAACACTGAGTTATCATAGGTAATATTAATTTTTAACTCATTTTGAAATCGTATGATTTTCATATGAACTTTATATAATAACTTAAATCACTCATTCGAATCATGACTAAGATTTTTACGAGCCAATTCCCCCCCCCCCCTTAAATCACATTCTCACGATCATTTCCTGCGATCCAATTGGCAAAGACTTTACCGAAGTGTTGCCAGTTAAAAGTCGATTCTCACCAACTCGGCATCGCAATTTCCATGTTGATTATGCGACACGAACCGTGCACGAGCGTGATATGGACCTTTTTTCCTCTTGCTTTTTTATAAATCGTAAATTTATTCGTAAAGATTTTACAACCAGCTAAGTTCGTTTATGATGGATGCCTGCGACTTTACCCCGCGGCATAAAGCTCGGGACAATTGCTGTGGGCTATTGTGCTGGCAATTCATTAATCACTCGGCGTGTATGGCGCCAACACACGAACAACAATTTCTCACGTGAAAGGTACTCGCCCCCCCCCTCCCGCCCCTCTCTTCCCCGTATGTCATTCGTAAATTGCGGCATTGCGTGTGCGTAAATGCATTCCGGAAAGTCTTTCGCGGAAACAGTATGCGCTCCCGATTCCCGCGCGTTCACCAATTTGATGGTAAATATTTTTCAGAAAGTGGAAACGGAAGGAACCGAATAAAAACGGAAACAAAAATAAGGGAGGGGAAAAAAGAAACATAAACATACTTCATAAAGTATGACGACATAAAACTTTTCCTACTTATTTGATCAGTTGGGTCATATACGCGGGACATTAATATTTCTATTTGGCTCCACGAGAAGATTGCTTTTCCCTACCCCTCTGTTCGTATTTAGCGTGTTTTCTTTTATTATTATTTCTAGATATTATTATTATTATTATTATTTCTTTACTTTTCTCGGCAAGGGGGTGGAAGGGGTGATTTGCAAGTTTAAGAAATATTTGCCAACGCAAGGAAATATTAATATTTGCGGGGATTTTCGCGAGAGCAATACGTTTGTATTTATAAATCCAAATATCAATGTGTTCCATTTTTTATCGGACGCTCGATGTGTATCAGGGCTCCTTTCAAAAGACCCGATATGATCCATGAAACCGAGCAATAACGTTGTGTGTTATTAAGCACTTACCTTTATGAACGCCCGTGCCGGAATCACCTGAAAAAAAAAAGCAGGAAATATTATTTTTTATCAGAATGACATAAATTTTGACGGTAATAATAAGTTTACGGTTTATTTTAAATTGTCAAGGAAATTATTTATAACTGAGAAGCACCACGCTTTTATTATTAGTCACATTATGTGCTATGTTATTAATTTTTTTTTTTTTACATTGTTAGGTACTTAATTTAAAAGTAATTGCCCGACGTTAAAAATACCGTAAGAAATTAAAGTTCGGCGACAATTTTTCATCGAGCAATTTTAATTTAAATTGTTCTCCGTGCCTTTTTATTTCTAAATAAAAAAAGGAAGAATAAAATAGAAATTAATTTTCATCATTTATGTGTTCACAAACAATGATTAAATAATGTACATATTTATTAGTTTTTATAGTTATTAAAATTTGTAAAATTAAGGTTTGAATTACGCAGGATTGTTGCAACCAGTTTACTAACAAAACTTGGCAATTTAATCCTTCTTCTACTATTTTTCAGTTCATATCCTCTGTTTATAAATTATATTCCTTGCGCCACGAAATGTTCCTCTTAAAGGGAACCTTAGTCCGAAAAATGAGCCAAAAATTCATGAAAGTTTTCGCCCTATTAACAACGTTGCATCATTCAAGTGAACAACATTCTATTGTAAATAGCGCGACCGAGACAAAGGGTGGAAGATGAGGGTGAAAGGGGGGAGGGGGGTGTCTCTTCCCTTTCGCAGGAAGCGTCGCGCGCTTCGAAATGAGCACGGTTTTCTGAAATGTCATGTAAATGTGGAAATGGAAATTTCGTCGCGACGAAATGACACGAGTTCGTTGGATCGAAAAGGCGTGAAAAGAGGAACCGGCGCCCGATAGGGATAGAGAGAGAGAGTGAGTGGGAGGGAGTGGGAGGGAGGGGGGGGTTACTGAAAATCGGCGCGTTATGAATTATGCATGCGAGCGCTCACCGGCTGGGTACGTGCAAACGCCGATCGGGCGGGCGGCGCGCTCCCCGACTCGACACGTGAAACGCGCCTCGCGTATCGTCCGTCCGACCGCGTCAAATTCAAAGTCCCGCCGAGCATCGATACGCGAGCACCGCCGCCGCCGCCGCCGCCTAATTTGCCGTCCCGTTAATGCTTCCCCCCTCCCTTACCTACGACGCCCTATGGAATAATCCCGACCCCGTCGTTCGCGATAAAATTAAGTTTCGAAATGCCTCATTTTCGAGTCGAAGATGGTGCTCAAAGGGAGAGAGAGGAGCCGACTAAATTTCGTTAGGCAAATTTCAACCGTTGCGGAAATTAAAAGTGGGCAAAGTCAACCCCGAAACTCCCAACTCTAATCATTAGGACGCCTCGCGCCACAAAGGGGTCACCCCTGAAATCTAATTCACCAATGCTCTTTGACGGGGCGAAACTTTCAGTCCGTTTATTAGGATAATCATTTAGCTGTGTTGGGGTGGGGGGGGGGGATAAGAAAAAAGAAAATTGTAGTTCCTCGTCGTCCGATCGAATGAATTTTATAAAGAAATTTAGGGTTAAAAAAGTAGTTTACATTATTTAAAGTCAAAACAACTACATTTTTTCTCGCACATACCAGGGACAACTTTAAGTATTCTACATTGAAAAAAATAATACGCTTATTATAAGAGGACAGTCTTCATATGTAATTGTACTGAATTTAAAACTATTTATCATATCGTTAACACGACTTCCTTTAAGCATAACAATATTATTCTTATAATAAGAATATTATTCTTGTAACAACCGGATTTATTTTCCTCAAAATACTAAACAGAAAATCCACTTATTATTAAAATAATCCGGTTAGAATAAGGGGACATTTTTTTCAGTGTAACCAAAAAGTATATCGGCACACAATGGTCACCGTCAAATCGTGTCAATTTCACGCGTGTTATCTCTCATTGATAACATTTCCCTACTAATAAATAACTCGGTAATACAACCGTGACAAATAAAAGCCACGCAATATAATAATTGATCACAATTTGTCGAGAATTTAATACCCCAAATTGTCGACGGGGGCAAAATTTTGCACGCCACACTTTTGACGTAACAGACGAGGGCCGTAAATAAAGTGGAGGGGCGATCGAACACTTTTTTGATAAACGACGAAATTAATTTACCTCGGGTTCTAACAAGATATTATTAATGTCATTTATTCTGTAAACCAGCGGAGACAACCCCCTCGTTTATCAAGAATTATCCTAATTATGTAAGACATCTGTATTCGCGCGCGCGTTTTCCCGCCGCCAAATAACGATATTGATTTCTCGCGACCTTATACCCCCCCTCCCCCCCCGCATAATTCATCCCGACGTGTGCGCCCGCTACCTGTTCGTTTAACGGACTTATCGTGCGTTATGAATTTTGTTGCGCCGCGGCCTGGAGAACGCGCCACCGACGCTGCTACACGTTGGGCACGATTAAAACGCGCATCGATCCATTTTGATTATCGACTCTATAGCTTTAATCTCGTTGATTTCGGCGACTCGGCCGGTTAGGTGACGCCTAACTAGCATACAGTTTTAATAACGTCGGAGATGGGGAATTTGGCGCTTTTTGGCGCGTAATTAAGGGAGCTAATTTTCGGAGCAATTGCACCGGCAAAAATGGACCGATAACCTGGCTCCCCGTTTGAAAAAAGATAATTGGAAATTGCTGATCTTTCGAAGAAGAAAAAAAAAAAAAAAAAAGGGGGGGGGGGGAAGGGAATGAAAATAAGTTGAAAAAGGTATTCAGTCGCGTTAATGTAATACGCTGAAAAAAACTGAGTCTTTGATAATGACTAAATGCCATGGAGAGGATAATTTTTATATTGAAAATTTTATTCAATTTCAACGACAAAAGATGGTTAAAAGGAACTGACATTGCTGAAGTTTAAAAGCGAAAAACTTTTCACTATACATAACTGAATGAAAAAATATCAATTAAGGTTGATTCTTCGGTGCACTTAGATGTAAAAATACCGTACAGTGTTCAGAGTTACATAGCGAACAGAATGAAAATAAAATTTGCAAGAATGTAATGTAAAAGTGAGAGAAAATATACTTTATTTGCTAAATTCTAACTTTAATGTTTTACAACTATCATTTTAGATACATATATATATACCACACACCACTTTCTTCCACGATACATTTATCAAATTTGCAAAATTAAAATTACAATTTGACAAAATATTTCAATACTTTTACATCGCATTGTGTCAAATTTTAGTTCAATTTCGTTCATTATTTAGCACTGAGTACTAAACAGCGTTTTTATAAATCAAGACTCATTGGATTGAAATGTACTTTGAACCAAATTTTGCGTTGTCATAACATGGATTATTTTGCCTGCGAACGCAACATTTACTTGGGCCGTGACGAATTGATTATTTTTCCATAACACAACAGGGCCATTTTCCAGTAAATTCCACTTGCCACGTGACTACATTTAAAACTGATTTAACTTTCCCGCGTCTTCCGAGGCGTGATTTATCAAACTAGTTACAACTTCGGTAAATCGTGTCAATAAATTCGCCGTGCCCCCCCCCTCTACCCCCCACCACCGACACATTTTGGATTAACATGCGCGCGCGTTTATAAAACACCGTAAACAGCGTCTCATAAAAATTCGTATAAATCGCGCGGACATTAGACGCGGGGGTTACTTCATTTCGGACGGGGGCGCACCCGAATGATAAATAGATTTTCACGACGGGTTAATAACTTTTGCCTTTGAAATTTTCGCCGTGTTTTCTCGAGACACGCTTGCCACGTATAACCCCCTCCCTTCTCCCTCTCATCGCGCCGGCAAGATTTATGTGCAATTTATTTGCCAGACTATGGGCGAAAAATACAGCTTTATGTCGATGCGCGGCCGAAAATACCACGGTGTCAACTTGCAAAGTAAATAGGGTCCTAAAAGGGGTGGGGTTCTAATGAAAATTTCCGGATGAGCGCGAAAAAGTTGCAATGTAATAATAAGAAAATGCACTGGAAAGAGAAAAAAAAACCATTAAAATTTTCAGCATAACACTCACTAAACAATGAAAATATTTTACCTCACTTGACTTGATTTTGTTTATTGTAATTTCTATCAATTCAATAAAATAAATAATGCAATCACTGCCAGTCACAGTATATTAAACAAAATTCAATAAAAAAAATTTATATAAACATTCTAAGGTTGAAATGAAAACCACCAAGTTTTCTTTTAAATTGTAGTAAAATAGATCATTTGTTCCATGCATTTACAAAAATATTTCAATATCCAGAGATATAAATGATTATAATTATTATACTTAAAATCTAATTAGTTTCGTTAAAGCAACTTTTGAATTAATTAATAAAACTTTTTAATGCGTTACAAAATGATTGATTATTTCACCGCGATTAACTATTATTTTCATTTATTTGACCGTTACGCTGGGAAACAATGCTGCGATCGTGTTTTTCGCGCACGCAAAATCATTCATCTTATTAATTAACGTAGACGATGTTAAATAGATTAAATCATATTTTCCAACATAAAAGTAAATTATCGCCAAGTAATACGTGTCATCGACGTTAGAATTATTATACGTAAAGTTCCTTATATAACGCGATCCGTGATTAATCGCAGCTTGTGGGAAACAAAAGCAAGCTATCATGGAGCTCGGCTGCAAGTTATAACGCGAATTCCAATATGTCAAAGGCTTCGGGAAATTACTTATACATTTCGACAGTTACGAAGTCTTCTTTTTTTTCCTGCCAATTATAAGCGTTCGCACGATTAATTTCATATCACGCCATATAGGCGCATTCGGAAGTAACGTTAAAAAGGAATACTGTTTTTTCTTTTTTATTTTTTTACTTTAGTGAGTTGAATGGGCCAGGAAATTTTATGTTTTGTCCGTTCGATGTCGCTATTTCATCACTGTCAAACTAACCCATTGCCTATGTTGTTCATAAACCAATTATTAATAATTATAAATTATAAAATTTACTTAAAATTTAATAAACAGACTGTTGAATTATATGAAACTGCATAGAATTATTATTTTTAATCAACTATAATTTAACAAATTTCATTGTGCATTCCCAAGTCCCTGTTCGTACACGACTTTATAACAACATTTATTTATCATACTCAAACGCAACTAATTCTCATCGTTGATTATATTTTGCGAATATTTCACGCGCGGGCCAATAAATTTTACATAATTTGTCAGAAATAAATAATGGCCGCGCACAAAATGGCGTCACAAATTTGTATCAATTTTATACGACCGAACGGTAATTTTACATTCCGCCCTGGCAATTATTCCCGGTATAATTTTATCGCGTTATTACTGATGGGCTAAAATTCAGCAAAAAAGCGAGAGAGAGAGAGAGAGAGAGAGAGAGAGAGAGAGAGATGGAAAAAAGGGGGGGGAGACGCTCGTTCAAAATTGATAACGTTCCGCATTATGCATTACCGGCGAGCCTATCCTACGTGCGATCAAAGTAATTTCGTAGTTTAACAAACGACAACATTGGCACCCGCAACGTTCCGCGGCGTTACTCGCATTTGTAATAAAATAATGGAATTTGCAATGTGGCAAACTGCAAACCACAAATTTAGTTTTACCGATATCATCTGATTACCGTTAGCCGGCTCCCCGTAATTTATCAAATCAACAGCTGCGGATCAATGCGGAACGATGGTTACCTCGTCGGGTCGATGCCATTTCAATTCCATTCATTCCGCGCGGCAAAATTGGCGGGGGGAAATGGAAATGGCACGAAAAAGAGAATGCGAATCCCTTTTTGAATGGGAGAACCTTTTGCGGATAACTTTTGCATACAATTGGCCCGCGAATTTTGATACATCACTTGAGATATATCGGTGGAAAATGAACGATGGTCTTCGTCTTCATCGAGTTATTTTTCAATTGGTTTTGGGTGTTGCGAAAACAATGTTTATAAACACTTGGAAGGTCAAACTAAAGAAACATAAACAATAATATTGTTTCTTTGCATCCAAAGGGCATATGGATGTAAATACAAAACAGAAACAAAGTTTGTTTATAATTAGTAGGTCGAAAACGTTTCACTTTTTCACTACCATCTTAATTCGTCACATTTAACCGAGGGGAAATTTAAGTCATGCTAAAATATGGCTCTGATGGGGCAAACTGTATTTCCCGATGAGGCACTGATAAGGTATTTAGAGCCTTAAAACTTTAACTGAATGATTTTTAAAATTGAAATTTAATCAACAAAATTGTTACATAGAAAATCATTCTGTTAACTTAACGAATGTGGATTAATACTTAAAATAAGTCGATAATAAAGTGGTGGGATCAACAAAATTATTCACCGCGTGCAACGGCTGTTTTCGCCTGATAATCAACGCATTGTCTGTTGGCATTAGCATCAGGAGTATAAGATCACTCTTGATAAAATGATCTTCCTATAACCCATTGTCTTCGGTAAAAGCATTTCTTGATACATTTCCACAAGATAAAATTTGCAGGGATGTATCCTGTGCTGTGCACACAATAACTTATAATAAAAGCTATTCAACTTGCGTATCTCTTGCCTTTATTTTATTATATGTAACTAAAGCAGATCCCACAGAAGATTTTATTTTTCTTATTATTATAAAAAAAAAAACTCATTTTTACCCTACACACAAACTTCCTTAAAAAAAGATTACAGTTTAATTTCCAAAACAACTTCTTATTACAATTAAAATACTTATAACGAACAATAAAAAAAAAATAATAGAATGTAACATTAAAGAGAATATAACGGAATGATGGTAGACACATAGACGTAATGCAATGAAAATTATCGATTCAAAAGAATAAAATGGACTGACAGTGATAAACTGCAAAAAAAGTAATACGTCCGAATAGTTGTGAGTACTAAATTTCCCAACTTTTACCGCGAATTAATTATTACCATACTGCATTGTATGAATTAATAAGTGATAAATAAATATAACGACCAAACTGGGAAACAAAGTTACACTAAAAATTGCAATTCAAATACAGTCCTCGCTGGACCAATAAACGATATTTGAAATATTAAGCGACTGTATTGATTGTTGCGGGAGAAGAAAGAATTTATAAAATTATATATTTAATGGAACGATATAATGAAATCAACTAAATAAGCGAGCGACGCTTGTCAGTGCTCAAGGGGATATGTAAATAGAACAAATTAATTGCAATCCAAATGTTACTCTTTCAATTTCTTTGCCTTCTCAAGATTTCACGACTTTCAATTCATAAAAGAATAATGTCTGCTACCAACCCACGCTAAATGTATCCTTTTGCTACGGTAAACTGAGAAAAAAGAATGGGAATATTAACTATATGCACGGTTAATTTTCGTGAATACTACAAGTTTATTTAAAACAACCATATTAATGGTTAATTCAACTAGAATTCTAGTTATAACGAAAAATAAACTAGGTGATCTTTTTCTCAGTGTAGTAATTCCAACATAATCTTTTAATATTAATTATATACATTGATTATTTGGAGAAAAAAAAGTCCAGAAATCTATGAAATAGAAACGGACAATTATAAAATTAAAAAGCTATCCTAATTAAATTGAATAATACATATTTAATAACAAAATATAATAATCAAATAAACAGCCAGCATATTACATTAACTGTCTAAGATAATTTTTTTTTTTTCTGAAATCCAGCAAAATCATCAAAGGATGCTTCAAAATTTCTCAAAGATACAACTTTATCCGAGTTGTCAAACAATGTTCAAAGGGGCAAAAGTTCGCTTTCGACTCATAATATTTGAGCTGCAATAGTTGCCTCGAATTTACATCAATAAAGTTGGCAAACATCTTTCCACTTTATCGATCGATTATATTTTAATTCGGTTAATTCCGCGCGCGCGAAATAGTGGAGCCGGTAAACCGAACATCCCAAAAGAGCGAGGAGCGCGGCAATATCCGCGGAAGGAAATATATATATATATATATATACTCTCTTTTTCGGTCGATCCGGGTCGATACCCGCGATACGCATTTCCCTTGCCGTTGAATTTTGATATTCGCGCTGTCTAACTTGAGATATTTTTGCCGGAAAAATAAACGAACGAGACTTTCAAAGGTAGCGGGTACGAGCCGTATAAAAAGTCAGGTTTTGACCGGTTTTTTTTTTTTTTTTTTTTTTTTTTTTTTTTTTTTTTCGGCCCGGCTTTCCAACCAGAAAACGTCGGTTCGTTGACCTGGGAATGAAAATTTAACGATAAAGATGATTCATTCGACGAGCATGGCGCACACTACAATAGACTCGGAATCGCCAAACTTTCGCCGCGCGCCACTGTTGGAATACAAATGTTAAAGTGATTTTTCATTAAGCGCGTCGAAAGTTTCGCGCGATCCCGTCATCGCTTCATCAAGCGAACGGCTGTACCGCCGGTTCGCACGGCAAATGTGCCAAGTCGACGGAACGGCTGTTGATTAACTTTGTTAAAAAGTCAAAACTGTATTATTAATACTCGCGTGGAAAATATTCTAGTCCGGATTAAATCTGGATGAAGTCTGAATGAAGTCTGGATGTCAGTCTGGGTACAATCTGGGCACTGTCTGGATAAAGTCTGGCAAATGTCTGGGTCAGGGACGGGACCCGGACTAAGCCCGGAATAAGTGTTTTATATACCGATGATCTTCCAAATGTTTACAAATAATGATTATTTACGGGGGTTTCTCCCCCCCCCCCCCAATTGTAAAGCATTTTATTCTCCAGTTCCGCAGTTTTAATCTGTATTGAGGCAACTGTTTTAAAGCGTTCAAATGAGTTATAAAGTTGTTTTGATAAGTTCTAAATCATTTTATGTGTGTTAAAGCGTTTGAAAAAAGTTAAAACACATTTTAAGGTGCTGTGTGAGAAGTTTTCCAGGTAGAATTTAAGACTGTTGCATTCCAAATTAATGTTGAATATTATATGCTTCATTTGTTATACAATATTATATACCATACAAATTAAAAGAATTTTTCTTAAAGACAAATGAGATTTCAATTAAACAATTTACGACAAAGCAACTCCACTTATCCTAAGTAATTTGACTTAATGACTTTCAAATAAATATAAATAAAGCTAGATTTATCAAAGACAAAGTACAATTCAACAAAGTACAGTTAAGCAACGAGGAAAAAAAAACTAAATAATCTCCGTCTCCTAAAGTATAACGAAGAACGAGCAAAATTTAAATTATTAACAAACAGCGAACCAAAGATTATCGGTAAAATCAATGGGCACTGTGAGAAGACAAGACAAAACCTTGGAAATTCGCTAAATAAAACTTTCGAATCTCGTTTGCAAACTTTTTGCAAACTTTCGGCAAACTTTTTGCAAATCGTATTCCGACTTTGCCGAAATTCCCACCACAAGAGATATTCTATTCATCGTGTCGCTAAAATATTTCGCTTCAAACTCCACTTTCGGTCACGTCGAAACACAATTATTTTTATGCAATTTGTCGTATGAATCGAAATCAAGAAAAATCAACAAACCACACACAACAAATTGCCACCTTGCTCCGTTAAACAAATCGATGAAATTTCGTCCAATAAATGACATATCGTGTTACAATTATGCAGGTTTAAAAGTACACGAAACGGATTTCGTTCGTTAAAATACATTCCGTTACCCTAAATTTATTTAATATGATTAAAATTAATTTAATATTAAAATCAAACACAGTCCGTTGCAATGAGCGAGTAATTTTGATATTGTTAATACTTTAAATTCGGTATCAAGTTAATTTACATATAATAAACGTAATTAAAATAGAAATTTCATCTAATGATATAACTGAGCTTAAAAATGTATTATTTTTGTACTAATTATTCTACTATCATTAAATAATTGTATATTATTTTATATTACTTTAAATGAATACACTGAGAAAAATATAACAGAAAAAATTACTGTTTTTAACTGTATTTGAGCCACATGTCCGTCTTTTGATAAAAATTACCGTTTTTTAACAGGAAAAATTTCGGTTTTATCTATAAATATGACAT
>JABFPN010005115.1:0-13735 GCA_022817305.1 Leptoteleia sp. ZL-2020 | reverse complement strand
CAATTGAACGACGCATGTGTATTTTCAAATAGACATATTCTTATAATAAATAGAATATCTGGTTAGTGTTATCTGAAATAAGTTTTATTATAAAATGAAATTCCTTTTAATATAAAAACCTTAATCTTTTGTATATTAACTGAATATTCTTATTTTCAATAGATTTTCTATTAGTTTTAATAGGAATATTTTCTTTGTACAGGTTTCTTAAAGTAAGTATATTTTTTTTCTGAGTGGAGGAAGTATGAGAAGTTGACTTTTGCGAACACCCGGTATACCGCCGCATCGAACAAAAATCGCATAATTCATGCAAATGTAGGATTATTGCGAGCCCCGGGAAACGTTTTATGTATTATTTAATACGAGCCGAAGTAAATGATATAAAAAATATTATTGAATAAGTACAGAGGAGCGGGACTCGAGTTAGCAACAATGTTGAATAATGATGTAAAGTAATTTCCCCCGAGTCGTTACCTCGGTCAGTTTACGAGACAACCGTTACTACATTTTTCGCTATAATGCCTAAGATGCGGCGATTGCACGCAACGGTTTTACTTAAGCCGTAATATTAACATTACAAGCAATGCACTTCTTGTCCGACGTAATAGCGAATCGCCGAGTACCGCCGAGTCTATCAAAACTCACTTATTGGCTCACTTTTTTCGCCAATTATTGCCCGCCATTTCCATAATTGACAATAATTATCCTTTATTTTTGTACGTTAATCTGATTCCGCTTAATTTATCGCCGGACAATTATTCGCAATCATTGGTTCGCGATTTACATACAAAACTTTTCCATCGGATACATTCACTTTCGAAACATCGCTATTTTTTCCCACCTTTCATCGCGTTTTAATTGCCAACAATTTTCATCGCTTCCTTCAC
Organism: Leptoteleia sp. ZL-2020; assembly: GCA_022817305.1. NCBI lineage: Eukaryota > Metazoa > Arthropoda > Insecta > Hymenoptera > Scelionidae > Leptoteleia > Leptoteleia sp. ZL-2020. The sequence goes on along the minus strand of JABFPN010005115.1, from coordinate 12,848 downwards.
CGAGTAGACGATTAAAATACTTTTCGTACTGGCCCGAAAAAGTATTCCGGTAAAGAATAATGTTCGAAGACAATTTTTGTAGTTCAAATTTGGCGCCTTAATTATCGCGCGAATTTCAAATGCGCGTGGAACGAAGGGTCGAATAATTCATTGCACGGTTGAGAGAAACGTTTAATTCCTTTTTTTGTAAATTTAATCAGAGTGGCATGTTTACATTCGCGGATCATTTTGTCCGTTCTTTAATCGCAGATGGTGCTGACGTACGGCTAATTGCGATCAGGCGGGCATTTCGATGTAGATTTATCGACCGTTCCCACCTATCGATTACCATTCGGTAGCGAAATCCGATCGTTAATCGAGCGGTTGGATTTTGGTTCCGCACCACTTTAAATCGGTATTCCCGCGAGCAAAAAGAAATATCAAATCTCCATCCTACCCGTTTATTTTCGTTCGATTCAAAGGCGGGAAATTAATACGAGAAGAATTTTGTTAGGTAATTATGAAATCAGATTTTATGATATTAGATGAGTATTCGTGAAATTGATGTTAAATTAAATAAAAAAAGAAGTTATTTTATGTAATTTAATAGGAAATGTCATTGGTCTCCAAAATTGGACGACACCTGGGACAAATGTGCGCGCGCGTTATTGTCAATTTGGCCGTCGTATATTGTTGAATCTCGAATGGGACGTGCAGCGGCGTGAAATTAGAAAGCCAATCGGCGTGCTCGTTTTTTGTTTTTAATTTCGTTCGCTCTCGCGCGGGCTCGGGGCGTTTACGATCGTATTTAATCGGTAGTGACGAATGGTTTTGCAATATGGACAAGCTCGCACATTTCCGGTCGCATCCGTCGCGGAACATTACACAGATGTTTGATGACAAGACCAAACCTTTCCATTACGAAGAAAATTAACCAAGACTTCGGATCAAAGGGTTGTGCACGCCACAAAAAAAAAAAAAAAAACTGCCATTTTATCGCCGTTTCGTTTGGAGAAACAAACAATGCCTCAGCGACTCAATCCGTTCATGAATTTCGCAATCTTTTTATATTTTCCGTCGATTATCAATAGTGGCCTTTTTTCTGCGATTCGGTATTGATTGGCAGAGGGATTTAATTGTTAAAAGTAAACGAACTAAAGTTCATGTTTAAAATCCTACTACTTGTTCAATGTATAGATTATTTATCTCTCTCTCTCTCTATTTGAATATATATATATATGTATAAAGTGGAGCAAAATTATTTGTTGGAAAACACATCTTAAATTTTAAATATTTAAATATATCTACAAATGTATATTGAATGTATAAAAATAAAAATGTTTATGACAAAATTGAAGTGTAAATTCAACGATTAATCGTGGATAAATGACTGAAAGGAAAGAGGCAAGACAAATTATGAATTGATTGAAAAGAATTGAGGGAAGAAACCTCTTCGCCAATGGCCGCCATCGAGTCAATGTCGTAGAGCGAGTCGCGAGATTATTAGGCGGTCGACATAAAGCGTGTTTAGGTGCGATTTAATATTTCCAGCTACGAGCATAAAATTCGACCCTATCGGAAACCGAGCAGCAGCGAGAGAGAGAGAGAAAGAGGGAGCGAGGACGGAGTCGAAGATGAAGGCTCCCCCTTCGTCTCCCGCCCCCTCCCGACGCTGCCTTTTTTTCGTCTTTTATATTTCTTCATCGCTCTTTGCGTCGCCGACTTTCGAGCCCGAGATTGACTTCTGTGCGAAACCGAGGATGCTGTTACAATGCCGATCTTGTACGATATTGAAGGCCTTCGATCATTTCCTGAAATTGTAGCAAGGTCGCTTCGATTTTTATGAAATGTTTCGTTCGTCTCGATTTAAGTAGTTTTCGATTTTTTTTTCTCCTTCCTACGGCAAAGTGCAATGCCGAGTGTGAGGTTGATTTGCAAGGAAAATGTGATTGCTCGTAATTTGTGCAAATTTGCGGTTCAGTTGTAAAATTGAGGTCGTAATGGTGAACCTTCAAAGGAAGCTTTAATAAGAAAATATTATTTGTACACTTTTTAAATTGACATTTTTTTTTTTCATTATTTATAAAAGTGTTGTCAGTGTTTAGACAAGGTGATATTGATTACTGTAAATCGATAGGAAAACTGTGCACTTAGGAGATTACTTGTCAGACTGATTTTTAATCATATATATTTCAATCTTGTTAAGACATTTATATCTATATCTTGATAACATCTGGGAAATATATATGATTGAGACTGTGCAGACTTTGACCAGACTATTTTACTAGGCCGATTTTTTTCAAGTGGGATATTAAAGAGAAGCATAAATAACAATAAAGGAAAACATTTTCCAAGTAGAAAGTTGTATATTCTGGATGTATGGAAGAACATATTTTTTCTTTTAATTAATAAATTTTTTTCATATATCTTATATTGAGTGCTATTCTATAAATATTTCACCATTAATTTACGAAGTTTAAAATTTTATACATTTATACGTATATAAAACAGTAATATATTCCAACAACATATACGTCATATGTATTTGTAAACATATAATTGGCTAGAAATGCTCCATATATGTAAATATATGGATATTTGTGTGGTACAGATCATGCATGTGACATATATATGTTTATTCTTATAAGACCCATATCAACGTTGAAAGATAACTAATAATTTTATAGAATTACTACAATTACCGATTACAAAGAGTTGGGTTGCATTAACTATTTTTTTTGTCCCTCAATGTGAGGAATATTGCGGGGCTACTTGGGGCGTTGGCGTGATTCGCGCGCATTCCACAACGCATTGACATTAAAGTAGCGCCCGATGCCGTCCTTCGTATCGAATCCGAATGCATTATTATAAGTGGATCAAGTAAGGCTTGTGGATGTTGAACTGGAATGCTCGGGCTCTCGTAATTCTCTTAATTGAATTTATCATGTGGGCACCGCGGCGCGCGCGATACGACACCTCCGGTGGCTCCGAAGATTCGGTGCCGAGAGATTCTCGTTAGAGTCGTTATTATTGGATATCCGCCAACAGGTTTCGCGACGTGCAATAATGCGTGTCCTTCTTATCGCCACTAGCACGTCGTTATTTCACGATCGTCGTATCTATAAATATGGACTTGCGTTACTTAACCACCAGTTTTCTTTTTCCTCCTCTTTTTTCTTTCTTTTTTGTTTTGTCAACTTCTATTCTTGTCTTTTAATTCCATCCGATGTTTCGTGCAAATATTACAATGTCGACAGTACCAAATCTGTCGCAATCTACAATTTCTAAAGTTAATCCCTCCCCTTTTTTTGCGTTCCTTCATTTTACTATATATTTTTGCAAAAAAAAAAAGAAAAAGAAAAAAGATCGTGATAAATTACTGCGAAATATGGTGTCAATTATAAAATAAAAGGTTCATTAAAAAATGTCGATGAAACTTTAAGGTGTAAGGAATAACGTCGATTGTTACGTATTTGCAAACGCGGGGTAAAAAATAAATGAAACTGAAGAAAAAGGCGATCGACAACAATCGCCGGGATATAATTGAAGTGAATCTGGCGAAGTTGCTCTAGTAACTTTTTTGTGTTCGCTCCACCGTTCGGTTTTGCCGCCTAATAAGGGGACGGTTTATTTGGCGCGTCGGTTATGTCCTGTGGATAATAGCCTGGGCGAAATCGGGGGAGGATAATTGCGCGGCGCGGTTGATTGTGCTTCGTGGAAAGCGGAGGAGTGCTCAATGAGTCGTCGTCGGCCGCGGATTCCCATTATTGGGGCAAAATCAATCGCCTTTTATCCCGATATCGTTTCGCGGAACGAGATAAACCTCGGGCTCTAATCCGGATAAGTTCAATTGCCGACTGGCTTTGAGAGGCCAGCTCGTCGACACTCGTCGACACTTTGGCGCCGAGCGCTTTTCCGGCCGACCTCATCCTCTCATTCGCCCGCAAAGCCCCGCGACCTTTTCGACAACGCCGGCGCTTTTCTCTACGTCGCCGCTACCGGTTTCCTTTGGCCGCTTCCTGGAAGCGCCCAATGCAACTCCACCGTCAACCGAATTCGCCGCCTTTCTTCGCGCATTTTCGCCTCGACGCGCTCCAATTGCGATATTTGCGTTAACAAATGTAAGAAATAAAATTCTAAACATACAATGTTTGGAAACATTTGAAAGATCCACTGGATATAAAAACGAATTGTTTATATTTTGAATTAATATAATTAATTTGGGTTATATTGAACATTTTAAGTAAATATAAAACAAACGAATTTTGTTTACAATTCATATTTTAAAAATGTTTCATTGTTCAGCCTAGTAAATAAATGAATAATTTTGTATTATATGGTGGTTGATTATTTATATTTTCTAAAATGGCAATTTTTGTACTTGAGAATGAAGGATAAGTAACAGTAAAATTTAAAACTTTTTATATCAATTTTGGAATATCGTTGAGAAGTGAATGTTTGAACTAGTAAAAATATTAAAAATGATAATCCCAAAATCAATTGTTTGTATTTTAGTATTCAAAGCTGCTGCAAAATGTTTAAATTTTACTATTATTCATAGCGGCAATGTTTACTTTCCCAATATATCATTAAAACGGTATGAAAAATGGTAATGTTAGATATTTTTTTTTTTTTTTTTTGCTTTAGTGGAGGCATTAAACTATTGCCGATAATGTTAGTTGAAATATATATAACAATACAATTACGTCACAGCTCTAAATTATAGAACTAATAACTGTGGGCATCCACTGACCGACACTTATCTTTCATTACATTTATAATTATAAACGCACGCAAAAACTTGTGCAACTTGAAAGACAATTTCCAGATTACTTTGCCAATCGCACTTTTCATGCAAAAACGTGTATCCTCAAATCTAAAAAAGAATGTAACAAGTATATAAATTCTCGAAATAAAGTAAACTAAAAAAAGAAATGATGGCACTAAAAATAGAAGTTAAGTCATTCCTTTATCGGAATGAAATTAATTTGTTAATCAAATTGTTTGAATAAATACATGATAGCGTCACTTTTCGGGTCACTTTGTCGTCAATTTAAAACTTCTCACCCGCACACAATTCGAAAGCTCAAAACACTGAATCTAATTATGACCAATAACAAGGACAACTTTTTTTATTTTTACTGTCGACTTGTGTCTCCGTTGACGTGGCGATTCAATCGAACGTTTATGCGCGATCGTCGGTTCGATAAATATGCGCAAATAACAAACAGACGATTTTACCGGGAAAATTCTATTGGGATTCGACCGAAAATTTCATACAATTTCCCAGATATCGTTAAATCCATTCAAGACTGAATGAAATAAAATAATATCACGCAGTTTCTAAATGCTGTGTGCTCGTCGATGAACGTTATGACCTCAATTTCCGGTTAGGAACGATACAATAAAGTGTTTACCGGAAAACTGGCTTCGACGAAAAATAAAATCAAACATAATTAAAAGATAAGGAAGGAAAATGATAGAAATAACGTTAAAAATTTAAATGTAAAGCGAGAGAAGGACAGTCGATGAGTCAGAGGAGAAGAGAGAAGCAAAAGGGAGAAAATTGAAAAAAAATTTGTTTATAAAAAAATATTACTTCCATTCGGTACAATGTATGGACGAAGACGCATAATTTCACTACATCACTGTCGTGACATAAACGTGACTTATCAAATAACCTCTATTACAAGAAAGCAATACGTGCACATAAAACAAACTTTGTCCTTACTTTATGATACTCGCAATACTAAACAATAATTCCTTATCTAACTTTTACTTCGCTCAATTGTACAATTCACTACTTATTCTCTTCTTATCATAACACCCTCTCTTACAACCAATCTTTAAATAAATATAAAAAGAACAATTTAAAACAGAAATCAAATGAAAGGGCGAAAAATGATCGTACCAGATACATAATGAGATCTGTTATTGTTGCGACAACATTAACTCAATATTATTTTAATAATATTCCACTGGAACGGTCGCCTAACTGAATCTGATTTAACATTTTGTTTATACATCTGATAATAATCGTATCAGGTCAAAAAATCGCAATAAATACTTTTTGCAAAGTTAAATTTAATTTTATTACTGGAATTGTAAAAGTGAGCGCATAATTTAAAAATACCCGCACAACTCAAGTATCGAGATCGAAAGAAGAAAGGAGATAGGAGATACAAAGGCGAATGGAGGGATGGATGGATGTTCGGAAGGTGGGGGAGGGGAGCGGAAGGACAGGAAAAAGAAGAAGGCGAGTGTGTTGAAGTAATGCGCAGATTTATTAAGACTAGTCCGTAACTGACATTAAGAGTTAATTTATAACCCGGTCGATTTTTATCCCGCGCAACAGTGAGGTACAATTTTTTATACGGCCATCAATAACCCGCCAATATCAACCGAATCATCAACGTCCTCGGAACCGTCACTCGGTACGGCCCGCACAATAATTGCATGCCTCCAACAACGCTCGACGCGAACGCAACCGGCGCATTAACATTTCACAACACACAGAACAATAAAAAGCCGAACGCAGAACGTTGGGAAATAATACACGATATTCATTATCGTCGATAATAAAAAGGCGAGCGAGCGCGCCGCGCTCGGACGTTATCACCGGGTTGATATTGCACCCGGGATACGTGCGCCAGAAATTTCGCCCTCGAAACCGGCCCGGCGCGTACGCTACCCGCCGTTCATAATCATCATAATTGCGCGCGTTATCTTTAATGCCCTGCGAGCGAGTAATGGCAGCCCTATTACGGCCGCTCGTATAACGCGTAATCTTGATATCCCCACTAGCGGCCTTTCTTTCCTTACCAGGGCGTCGTCTAACATTTTCCTTGCCGCGGCGCCCAACATCTCTCTCGATATGTAAAAACGCCCTTCCCGTCGTTTGCATCTTGTTTCGTCCTCCCCGAGCTACTTCCTCCCCTCCCCCCTTTTTTATATTATCACTTCTTTCCTTCCCTTTTCTTACTTAACATTACGTTACCCTCGTCTTCGATGCTCTTTTTAGGGTGATGTCGCGGAAAAAGTGCAACATGTTGCATTTTGCAAATTATGCTTAGTTATGGAGGAAAAAGTTGACGATGTACATTGGATGATTAGTGAACGGAGGTTTGAGGTTACGTTGCGCTTTTTGGTGGCATTTCAACAAGTTGCTTGTTTTTCCAGGAGAAAAATAAATATACGAAAGTGTTGCCAACATCAAATGTAATATACGAATGGTGACTTTAACATTTCACCTCGCAATTGTTTTATATAAATTTATCATAATATGCAAATGTTGCAACCAATCGTTATCTCGTGTCCCTAATGCGTTTCGTATCGCAGTTAACCTAAAAGCAAAGCAATTCGCTCATCAATAATTAGGTACTATTAAATGTACTGAATTATTCTGAAACAATGTCGTAATCAAGCTATAAATACATATATAAAACGATAACTGTAATCATAATTCCAACTATTTTTCCTCTCAAAATTTTTAATCCTTAACGCTCCAGTCTTTAATTCAACTGTTTTCAATTTGGCACTTGCGAGAAATGTTATTGCATTAAAGAAAATCGAAACGCCAACAATTACGATTCGATCGTAATTTTTCGAATAGGCTACTCGGCATGGAAGGACACGAAGGACGTCGAAAGCTATCTCTGCGACTGCGAGGAACGGCGTTCTCCATCGTCCGAGACGCGCCCTTAAAGTTTTTACGACCGGAAGTTGACCGACAGGCGGCGCATGACGATATTACGCTCGCGTTGCGCGCTGCCCACGACGCTCCGAGATAATCGTCTATCCGCGCGCATACGACCAATTACATAATTAAGTTAATAAGTGAACGACCATCGTCTTCGACTGGCCCCTCTTACCTTACCACCCCCCACCACCCCCCGGCCGCGTCCGCCGTGCCGGTTCCCCCGTTCACGTCGCCTCGCGCGCTTCCCCGCCCGCCTTTTTGCATAAAGCAAACGCGCGGAAATTGAGCTTTAACTCAACCAATGCCACGATCCACGTCGATTCGCCGCGATGGCGGACGAAAGTATGGCGTTGCGCGGGAGGCGAGGGGGGTTTACGATTTCATCGACGAAAATGCCCGATGAAATTTCACAGACCGACTTCCCCGGGTATCACGCGAGTGATAAAAAAATGTCGGACGTTTATTGTTTGCCGAACGATTGTTCGGTAAGTTATGCGATGTTGGGAATAAATTGCAAAAGTTACGCGCGGATGTAACGCGCAATGAACGTTACAATGAGTTGGAAAAGTAACGTGTAATTCTGGCCAATAAAGTGCGATGAAAATGATGCCAGTTTGTTGAGTTACAATGAAATGCAGTGTAGCGCATTTGACGTTTGGAAATGTACAAATGAATAATCGTTGAATTTCAGGTGAAATGTGAATGATAATGATGGTAGGGGATTAGTTATATTTTTATGTTAATGGTTTTTATAAATGCTTTAAGTTGAGTTTATATAAATTTGTTTTATTATTATTATTATTATTGCAAATTGTGTAATTATAAATTGTGATAATACTTTGAAAGAACATTGTATTCGTATAACATGAACATAACTGGACAATGGTATTAAAATTTTTTTGATACAGCTTAATAATTATTAACTTAACTTTTTTCTCAGTATATATGAATGTCTCATATCGTCTCATTACCTGAGTTCTGCCTATTAAAGTTGGTTCAATATCAAAATATTTAATTTTGTATAATATCGATCAGTATCCAATAATAAAACCGGAATTAATTAATTAAAGAAAAATATCCATTCATATCAAATGACACCGATGAATCATTGGAAAATGCGACGATGTAAACGATGCGAAATGATAAAAGGCGCAGAATAGTGTGTGGATAAATGTGGAAATAAAAAGAGCAGCGTGGAAACGTTATTATCCACGCCAAGCGAACCCTGAACCTGTTAACCCGGGAACGTTAATTGCCCGCCAAGAACGCAATTTGCCAAAGATACATCCCGCCTTTGAAATCTCGCGTCGAAAACTTGAAACTTTTATCGATGGTGGTTATCAACCGGAAGCCCCTTCGCGGAAAGTAATCTCGTTGCTTATTCCGCCGCGCCGAGCATGTATCTCAATCTGCGCCACGAGAGTACCGAGCGCATCGATAATTATTGCTCGTAAAACTAGCGACGTGTGCCGCGGAAAAAAGGGCCTACCGATTCGCTCGAGGAGTGCCGCGGACGTAAAAAAAAAAAGTAGGAAGGAAAGAAAGAAAGAAAGAAGAAGAAGGAAAAAAGAAGAAAAAAAAGGAGGAATAAAGTGAAAAAAATTGGCAACGGGAGACGGCGGACGTTGGAAACGAGCGCCACGGAAGTGCCATTTCTCGTCCCAGATGGCGCGCGATACCGCTCGTAATTTCGCGATACGCCGACGCGATAACGCGATTACGCGTTTTGTCCGTAATTTTTCCATGCGCGCGCACCGCATTTATTATGCCCGTTATTACTATTTTTATGCTCGACTTTGTAGATAAGCCGCGACGCTTCGCCTGTGGGAAAATTACGTTCCTTTCCCTTATCTGCGCGTAATTAATTTTAATATCACGTTTTGCAACGCGCAACCAGCATGCCGCCTTCGCTCGCTCCAATGACAGTTTGTGTCAAAAAAAAATAAAAGAGAGAAAAAATAGTGGAAACTAAAATGTTAACGCTTAAAATGTTATTTCTTAAATCGAGATTTGCACATCAATGCAAAATTAATAAAAAAAATTTTAATATTTAACCACTTGATTTGGAATTAAAGTCGAGCCTTGGTATTAAATTTTATTTTTTTGTTCTCTCTCTATTTTTATCAATCAATGAACTGCCTAAACCTTTGCGCGATGTTCTTTCCCTTTCCGTTTGATTGATTCGTAAATTTGATGGCGCGTTCTAACGAGCTCATCACCCGGGGGAAAAAGAAAGGCAAAGAAAATGGCACGAAATGGAGCCCCGGAGTAACGCCGAGGGCGTGCCATGAAAACTGAATGCGAAGCGGATAAATGACTGGACAATCGCGATCTTGCTGACCCGATCATTTCTCAGTAACCGGCATATCAGGCGAATTGCGCGGCAATTGGATGTCTGATTGCGTTGATTCGAAACGATTTGCAGCGTTATTAATACCCACAAAGTTATTCATGAAAAAGTGCCGATAAATTATCAGGAAGAGGAATGTACACGTGAATAATCAAAAATAAACATTTCGGTGATATATTTCTAACACTCTAGAATGTAATATAATCGTAAAGATTAATTAATATCACTGCAAAAGGAATATAAAAATGAAAATGGTACAAAAAAGCTTGTATATGCTCGATGAACCGTAAGAGCAAAGTTGAACTTCTTCGGACTCTTCCGGCTTCATTATGCCTCCCAGCAGGTTAAACCATAATATATTTTATTTTATTTCAGACAAGATAAATGTATTTAATTTGACAACATTTTTGGGAAGAAGTAAGGAAAAAAAGGATTAAAATCCCCTCGTATTATTATGCAGTTTCTAAGCTCAGAATTTACATGAACGTTAGTACATTTGCATGAAAGGTTCTGGGTTGTATTGAATAATAATCTTGAATTGACCTTCGGTGTAATTTCTTACATAAAACTGGTTGATTTAGTGTTTTCGGCATGAAAACGGACTGGAAACAAATTAATTGAAAGTGCAGTATCAATATTAAAAGAGCTAATCGAAAAGGAAATTAAGGGATGGACATTGTATTATAAAGTCAATTAGACATCTTGGGTTAGGTATAGCGCGTCGTATATAACAAATATGATAATACCGCGTCGCCGCCCGAAGGCTTCGGTCCTTTAGATGCAAAAAGGGTTTTGGGTTCCGAGGTGGGTTAAACGGTATCATTAATAATCGCGCCTAACTAATCTGTCTGTCGCTTAGAGCGCGCTCGTTTCGCTATCATTTTTATCGCAAACACCTGCAATCGCTAAAACAATTCCACATCGCGTTTTATTATTCATGCGCAAATATTAATATATGGCCTGAGAATTCGAAAAGAAAAGAAAAGATGAAGAAAATCCGTTTTTAATTTATTTGACCGAACCGTTGCTAGGAAAATGTTTGGTGGACTGATACACAGAGAGAAAAGATTAATAAAAATTACTGACATTGTTGGTAAACTGGTCATATACTTTCAGGAACTGAAAAATTACTATCTCTAGTTAGTAAAAAGTGTCAGCTTTCTAAGAATCATTTTCAACAAATTGGTACGTTTTGCTAACTTAAGATAGTAATTTTTAAAGTTTTGCCAATATATAACCAGTTTACTAAGAATGTCAGGAAATTTTATTAATCTTTTCTCTCCGTGTATAAGGCGCCAATTTCAATTTCCTTCCAATTTATGAAATTTAACATGCACCCAAAATTTGGCGGGAAAATCAAATGTCTTTATCTTTAACAAACTCCCTTTTTTTATATACTTTATTATCAGATTATTTTCATTTGTAATATTAATTATTCAACATCTTTTGTTACAGTTATACGAACTAAATGATGACCCGAAAAGGAAGGAATTTTTGGACGACTTGTTCAGTTTTATGCACAAAAAGGGTAAGTGATTAATTATTGATTTATATTGTGAACTAATGTAACAGCGCTGCTTTTAAAAAGTCTGAGAAAACGAGATCACTTTTCAATGAACAATGCACGCATCATTTCCTTATTATATTTTTTTTTCTCTCTTTCCGTTTTTCATCGTCCTTTTTGTGTCGTTTCTAAGTGATCGCGCGCAGGCAAATAAATCCCTCATAAATCGCCGGTTAATACGTATAATCTGGCGTAGTTACGCTCGTGTCGTGACACTTGTCTTTCTCGTTGACGTGACGATGTATTACGGCACTCGCATATTACGACTTGGCACGATTATGCGACGCGCTGGCATTCGCACAGGTTCGTCAACCGATAACTAGAAGAATCACACACGAGCTCCACATTTTTTGCATTTATAAATATGCGACGTTTATGATTCACGTTATTATTGCGTACGGCGAGAAACGGCCATTGTACAATGTACTTAGGCGTTATTTTTGCGTTTTACGTAACAAACGGCGCGTCCTTTTTTTTATTTTCTTTCCTTCTTTATTTCTTTTTCCGCACATTTTATACCCGACCAGTCTGCACACACGCCTTTTCTCTTTTTTTTTTTTAACATTAGGCATGAGTGAACAATTTTGTTTAAAATAAACTAAATTAGAGAGTTATTTTCATTTGCAAATTTTATTATATCGAGGAATTGATAATTGTTCGTGCGTGGGGACAAATAATTTTATCGTAAACGTGGGAAGTTAATTTGAAAAAAATAAAAAAAAATAAAATAGAAGATAAATTATGATAGTTTATAGATATTTTTGTAAAAGTCTAGGAAATGGTCAGCTGAGTTTGTATTAAAAAGTGAAATACATTTGGACCTCGCTTGGAGAAAGTTTTCGCGACCGGAAGTATTCGTTTGGAGTAATTCGTAATTCGCGACACGTATTCGTTTAGGTTGTTAACAACTGTTTACACACTGGCAGCACTCATTTCGTTCGAATTGTAAATATCAATTTCAGACAATTACTCAGTATGACAGAATATTTCAATGATTTTATAATTTCAATTTTTGCTATATTTCATTTGTACATGAATTTAATTTTTTCGAAAATTTAGATTTAAAAGTATTATATTTTCATGCTTTTAAATTTACACCCCAAAAACAATTTCAATCTAACAATTTTGACACACTGAGAAAAATGAAATAGTATATTTATCAATAAATTCTGGGGTATTGAACCTATATGTACTCTGTAGGTGTAACTGTAATAATTTATGGGAAAACTAAGTATATGTAATGCATACAGTTCTAT
>JABFPN010005114.1:0-13741 GCA_022817305.1 Leptoteleia sp. ZL-2020 | reverse complement strand
CCTCCCCCCCCCCCCTTCCGCCCCCCAAACAAGTCTCGACGAAAAATTGGCAGTAAAAATCGATGGTTTTTGACGCCGAGGAGGGAAGAGACCGAAAAGAAGAAGGAAAGACCGAAGGATTAGAAAAGGTCAAAAGTAATGTATAGGCGCAATTAGAGGTGTACCTTTTTTTTTTTTTAGGCGCCCATTACGTTCGAATTGAAAGGCCGTTACGTCTTTCTTGTCCCGCCAGTACCAAAGCTCTCTCGTATCGCTGCTGTTTTTGTGCATTCCTCATTTATTATCGTATTTATGACTGCCGGATAATTCGCTGCGAAAACTCGTCCCGTCGCGTCAGACTCCCCCGCTCCCCTTCCCCCACCCCCTCATTTTACCCTTTGCCAACGGAGCCTCTTGTGCGCTATCGCTTCTTCTTACTTGCGTTCATTTTTTATGCAACATTCCCCCCACTCCCCGGTCCCCACCCATTCCCTCGCTCATTCTTCTAGATTATTAATAAGGTGGAACTTTTTGGCGAGGAACCATCGGCAATGGGTACAATGCGAAGTGACGGAAATTTCTATTCAAAATGTTTGGATACTTTATTTCTTTTATTCTTCGTATCCGTTTACAAGTTTTGGGGTATTTAAAAACCACGAGTGTTTTTTGTATTTGACAATTTTAGTATTAAATTAATGATGCATAATAAATTGCTTCATTTGCTCGCATTCTTTGTACGTTTTATCGTTGAAAAATGCCGGCAAATTAAGTAAATGTAAATTGAGAAGCGTTTTATGGCTGCTTCCATAAAGTTCTAATTAATTCATCTTATTTGTATTCAATTAATGTTAAGACGTGATGTTTTAGGTGAACACTTCTTTTAGGGGGCCGTATGACAAGAGATATTTATTTATCTAGATTTATAAGCAATATTTGAATATTATTGAACGTAATTGCGCTCTTGAACATTTATATCCACGATTTTCCTATTAAATTTTGGAATATTTAATTGTACATAAATTAGCAATTTATCGGTAGTTAACGGATTGATTTTGATGGGAAATATAAAATGTTGAATTATTTTATTAATCCCTGAGAAAAGTTCGCCGGTGAATTTTAATTATAATTATTATGATTTAGGAATAAATTTTTAAGAGCCCATAAATCTAATTGAAATTTAACTTAATGAAGCGTACAATTCCTAATTTTATTCGAGGATAGTTTGACACTTTGAAATGGAGCGAATGATCGGGTTTCGATGGGACAAAAATCGAAAAGAAAACGATCGAGGAAACGTTGTCTTCGTTTACCCTCGTTCCATTTCAGCGATCAAATATATTTCGAATACTGCCGTTGGAACTCAAAAATGAATCTAAAAGTACATTTGACTTGCAAATATTTTCATTATGTGCCGCGTTGCGCTCTCTTTGTTACATACCCTTGTAGATATATTTCTCCCAAAAACCTCCAAGAATTCTGCGCATTTCTTAAAACAATCTGAAAATAAATTCTACGTTTGACAAGGAAAAAAAAAATCGATGAAAATATCTCGGCTTACAATCGCTCTCGGGGATTGCGAAAATGTTTAAATCCTTTATTAAACATTCTGGAGAGTTGGAAAATATATAAATTAAATCTCCATTAATATCGAGAGTTCGGCAGCCTTGAAATTACTTTCAACGAATTTCGTATCAATAATAAGCAACACCTAATGTTAACACGAAATTATCATTCCATTTGACTTTCACTTTAAACCAAATTTTCCATAGTTACTTGGAAATAATATTCCAATATTTTATTTGAAAACTTGTTTAGAACTTTATAAAAAGAAGAACGAATACGAAGAGGAACTTGACAGAAGATTTTTTAGAATTTTTTGACGAATCATATTGCAAAAGAAATACTTTGTGACATTAAAATAACGTTTTATTTTTCCTTCAAAAATACTTAATAGTTCCTTTTACGATACCTTTTCCGAGCTTTTCAAAAAGTTGACCGATTTTTCCGAAAGATTTCCCAAAGAAATATCTGTACAAGGGATTAATAACAAAAAAGAGACGGTCGCGCTGAATAAAGAGTCGAACGGTCCGAACTTCCGGTGCTTCCGGAGCCGCCGGAAGTGTATTGACACGCGCGCCTCGATGGCTTTTAGTTAACAACAAATTCGCACGAGGTGGCGAGCGTTTGGAAGAGCGCTCGATTGCACGGCTGAGCGTGAAACATTGTGCAGTATATTTTCCTGATATTTTGCAGAGCAAATGCAGCAAGCGGTAGTCTGGCCAAATTACCATAATCATGCTAATGCTAATGTGAGCGCGCCGCCGCCCCTGTTGCTTCCGCCTCCGCCGCCGTCGTTGCAACTCCTCAGCGATATCGGCGGCACAAGGCTCGTTCTCACCGAGAACAAGAGAAAACAACAACCCAGTCTTCCCATTGTCAAAATCGAGGCTGATTGCGCCAACAGCCCGACAACGATTATTAGTGAGTAGCAGATTACATTTCACAATTATTCTCCAAACATTTTTTTCACCACTCAATTATCATCATTTATTGCCCAGTCCATATATATATATATATAACGAGCAATATAATAGCGCGTTATATTAACGCCACCATTAACTTGCCACTTTCACGAAATTGGCAGCTGCAAATTTTGAGGATATTTTTACGATTCAAGAATATTTGTCAGAAAGACAATAAAGAGAGAAATAAAACAGAACCACGATTCAAATTTGTTAACAATTACTATCAAAAAGTAATATTTTAGTAGCTAATTTCTGACATTTGAATTTCATTAAATTATCTCGTTTATTGAAGTCACATTTTCCTACAGTATAATTCCAAGCACGCTCCAATTTTTTTTTTCGTGCGTCGTTATTCACTTTGCAAAGTTTCAAACACACTTTTCAGTTTAGACAAATTATGGCTGCAATCTCTTAAATTAGAATTGTTTCATTTCGAGCGATTAATTAAACAGTTTTCATTGGAAGTATACTCGAATGACCAATAAAACTGGAACTTCTTGTGACACGCAAAAGTGTACAGTAAATCGGCTCCGCTGACAAATTCCGTTATTTATTTATCTTGTCGCAAATTTGTTTGATCAACTCGACATATTATATTGGACGTTATTATAATCGAGTGATAAAGTAAACGCGAAGCTGTCCCCCGATCGATGCTGAAATTGAAATGAAAAAACCCCAAGCAAATGGATGGCAAAAAAAACCAAGAAAATGTGATTTGTTAACACGGACTGGGAAACAACTTGATTGAATGGGTTTTACTGAAGTAAGTTGTCGTTTTGTTTACCAGCATCGGCAGAAACAACGAAAGCTTTACAGACGGTGTCATCGATGACTGGAACATTAGTTCCCGACACGCCAGTGGTTACAACGCTACATTACTATCCTCACGCTCCAGCACTTGTCCAAATTAGTCAGACTGAACCAACTCACTGCAGATCGCAGGTAACGTTAAACAAATTAATCTGTGTTTAACACTCCCTCCCTTGCTTTCGATGTGCTAAACGCTAATAGCTAAAACCGACGAGTTATCGTGTTAGGAGCCCAAATAAGTCTCCGTTGTTTTTAATATAAAAAATTGACATTCCTATTAAATAAATGATGCCAAATTATTTGTTTAGTTATTCATTATATAGATGCAAATTCTTTTTTTAAGTTAACCACGAATCTTCGTTCAATAGTGATAGCAATTCCCCTTTGTACACTTTCGGCCTTCCGTTACGTCCCTTGCCTTCGACGTCAAGTTCCGATACTGATGCAAAATCGCTAACATTTCAAGGTTACGTTGTCGAGGGGTGTATAACCTTACGATATGACCTTTTATGTCAGACAGTTTTGACCATAACTCAATGATCTGTTATCAAACCGCGGAGACATAATTGTAGACCTAATAACTTCTGAGATTTGGATCGCCATTGCGATGGACATAATCTGTTAATGAAACTTTAAACGTGTCAGCTGAAAACGATCGAAATAAATTCTAAACTGACGGTAAATGTTTGATCAATAATTAATATCTTTGCGGCTGAGATAACTAATGATTCATTATTCAGTGTTATGAAATGTAATGGTACATTGAAAAGTGTACGAATTGTAACTTTTCATTCAATTTAAAAGACAACTGGTAATAAATAAAATAATTGACGGGTGAACATTTCGAAAGGTCTTTAGAGCGTTCCGTAAATTATTTACCAGTGTGAATAATTGAAACGTGACCTGCGATGTATTTTTATCCGACAATTATATTATGTTTTGTACTGAAACACATTAATTCCTTTATCAAGCACTTTCATTTACATTCATGAAAATATTTATAACGGTTTCAGACTTAAGTCTTCGAAAAAAAAGCACGATTATGAAATCTCATTAAATTTATGGAATAATTCACAAAGCGGGTTCTTATCGACCTTTTGATCCCATTTGGTATAGTGGTATTGATGAAGCAATGTTTTATTGATGAATACAATTAAATTATTGTATAATAATAAATTTAAATGTACCTATTTTAAGGTATTTAAAATATAAATGAAATGAAATAATGAAACTTTATTTGAAGCAAAAATTAATATATATTCAAGCTTGATTCTCTAATTGATCTTGGTAACCTTGTCAACTCTAATCGAAATTTCATTAATGATAAAAGATCTCAGGATCCAATAAATGGAAAACTACAATGAGCTGACAAATTGTTAATTTGGAAATGTATAGTTTCAATGCGCACGATATTATTTTGCTTATGGAGGAATACTTCATAAATAAACAAAATTGTTGATTTAATACTTCTTCAAGTAACAAGTTAGTAATATAATTAATAAATCTAATTGAATCTCAATCATTTCTTAATTATTATTAATTAGTTTAGTGCTTGTGTACTTATTAAACAAAAAGATAAAACACGCACTGCTTCAAGATTTCAACATTTTATAACTTTATAACTTTAACATTCTTTTATAATTCCTTGTCATAATTTTATCTATTGAAGAACCTCCATTTGTAATAACAATCATATCACATACAATTGTAATGATTATTGGAAGAATCAAGGTTTGAATAACAATAATTCAGACATATATTTGAATTTAAAATCGAATTGCAATGGTATCTTTGACATTAAACTGCAATATATAAAGTCATTAAATAAGAAAAACATAAAACTTGTTGTATGAAATAAACTATTGTAAATATTTTCCTAGTATTAAATGCGTTGCATAACAATTTGAGTAATATTAATTCAGTATGTATTATATTGTAACTAATATATTACTACATTATATTAATTATTACAATAATACTACTAAAATGTCTAGTAACCATTATCAAATTTTAGAAGCTCTTTTTAAAGACTCATATTTGTCTTAACAAAATTGCTTAGCATCCTCCAACATAGACGACTAAATTCTCTTATTTTCTTAACATAAGAAAAAATCTTGGCTCTTCTCAACCCACTATGCTCCAAATAAAGTTACCATTTCTTCTACTATACCCAACAAACTCCATCAGTAAATCTGAGATTCTTTAAAACCTAATCAGTAATTATAACTCTTACTGCGTTACTACTCCTAGCCACTTGTACTCAAACTTCTCTACACGGTCTACTAAATAACTAAAAAAGTAATAACTCAAAATCAAATGAATATTTCCGAAATAACCCGGCCAGCGAACCTGGCTCCTTACGTCCACCGTTAAACCGCAAATGTCGCTAGCTAACGCCTTTAATTAACCCGATGCCGTTCCTCCGTGGAACTTCTTTGTTGAAAACAACAGCTGTTGATTTCGAAGGCGACATCGCCGGTGTCGTGTTTGACGCCCCCACCGGAGGTCCCGACAATCCACACGATCAACAGTTTGGAGTCGAGCCACAGCGTGCAGGACGCCTCCAACCAGACGGACGCGCCCGAGGCCGACGAGGAGCTCCCGGTGATCGAGACCTACGTGAAGCAGGAGCAGAACCTCAGCCCCTGCCAACTGCAGAGCTCGACCACCACCAACCTCACCAATTTCGAGATCGTGGCCTCGTCGCCCGAGAAGATTTGCAACGTCGTCAGGATCACGACGACGACCAGCGTCAACGCGGCCGGATTCGTCGGCAAGGTCGACAAAGCGGAGAACACCATCATCAACATGGCCGACTGCACCAAGTATTCGCTGTCGAGGAACGTCACCTCGGTGGACCGGACGATAGAGAGGGTGATAAGCTGCCACGAAGAACCGGAAGGCGCCATTCCGGTTATCAGGCAGGATAAAGAGGAGAGACCCAGGGCCGGACCCAGGATCATCGAGATCACCGAGGAGAATTGCGACAGCTTTCACGAGAACCTCGAGTTCTTCGGCAGAAGGAGATCCGTTGAACGTGAGGAAGAAGCCGCTCCAGCCGAGGAGCAGGCTCCCGAGGAACCGGAAGTTTCCGACCAGGTAAGAATTCAATGTATCTCTTCAATGGAATATATTATTTATAATAACTAGGAAAGCCTTTGTGGTATTCCGCACACTTTAATGTGGTATTTTAAAAAAAATTGACCGAGGAATAGAACTCGTTATCTCACAGTCCTTACGTCTTTACCACCACTCTTCGTCACTAAGAAAGAAACTTCCCAATAATTTATTTAAAATAATATAAAAATATGGGTATAAATTTAACGTCTGTTATAATTTAATTATGAATGTGCTTTTCAACCGTATATTTTGGTACAACAGACTAATTTAATTATGCATTAATATATCCGTGATTAAAGTTTCAACCCTTTTTTGTGGTTATAAATATAAATATACAGTATTATAAAAATATTCGTTGAATTATTTACATTAAAAATTGCCCGCTTGAAAGTTTATTGTTAAATAGCAATTGTCTTCATTCGGAAAACAATTTGGCTAATATCAACCAAAGTTTGTCCGTCTTCAACCGAAATCACTAAGTTAAATTTGAATTAAAGCCTTAACTAAATAACTAAATTATTTACCTGAATTCCATTAAATTGATAAATTGTTTCAACTTACTTTGCCCGAGGGAAACTTGTATGCATCAAAAGCAAATGAAACAAGCAATAAGCACTTTATTGACTAAACTAATTGTTTAATGCTTATAATAGAAGTAAATTAATTTCAATTTTAATCCCAACCAATCTCTTTTTTTTACTTTATATATATAAATCCAAAATAAAAAAAAAAGATTTCTCATTTTATTTTGTCTAATTAATTTATATATTCATATCATCATTTATTCAGAACTTTATAATCGTACAGTCATGTTAACACCAATCGTGTCCAATTTTAAAACCATTTTTTCCCCAGTGAACTTTATTTTAATCCAAAAATTTAATCAAGAATGCATATTACAATTGTATATTCAAATAAAACGTAATTTAAATGCAATTTCAATTTTCATTGTACCTCGAATAGAATGTAAATACTGGTTTGCGAAATAATGTTCAACTGATATTAAATTCAAAAATAAACGCTTTGTGAAAATAACACTCGAACATTAGGGTAGTTTGCAACAGGACTCCCTGGGAAAAGGAGTATTTGAGGGGGAGGGTAAGGGGGGAAAGGCTGCTCGGAAACTTGCCACTAGCGAAACTCATCCATTACCATTCATTATCATTCATTTCGCGACGGGAAACGAGGAAAAAGCAACACATTTTTGCCCATTGGCTAGGAAATTGTTAATGTGCTCTTTAAGCGGGGGCGTCGCGCTATTTTTCCGCACGAAACATCCTGCGGCACACAATACATTCATTACCGTGCAACCATTCGCAATGAATTCCGTATAAAATATGCAATTTGTCCCTTCCCTACATTATATTGTATTGTCATCCACAAATGGTAACGTTAATATTTGTTAATTTATTGAAAAAGCAAGTCTTAAACGTTAATCATTCATGTTGAAGGTCAACCGTGACCCAGAGGAAATGGCCGAGCAGAAGCCGGAAGAGCATCAAGTTCAGGAAGAGCCTGAACCAAATCCCATTCATATCAAAGTCAAATCCTTTGATATGCCAAGCATCGATGATGATCATGACATGGAACCCCCATCCACGATCAAGAGCGACACCACCGCGAGTGGCGATAAAAGGGATATTAATAAGAAGCACGCGGATAAGTGCCACCCGGGGATCGAAAACGTCGTGGAGAAGCTGAAGAAGAAGAACGCGGCGGCGTCATCTCACCAGGAGAATACGTTAAAAGAACACGTGGATGGTGCTGGCGTGATCCCCTGTCCCAGAAGACTGGAAAATGGACTGAAAAAACTCATTTTGCGCTCATGCGAAAATTCCCTAGATAAAATAAGCACGGCGGAGTATCACAACGAAGTTTCCACATCGCAGAATCGAATTAATGATAATCGTCACGTGGAGAGTCACGATGAAAGTGGCGGTGAGAACGAAGCGGACACCACCGTCGAAGACGTTAAAACGAGTACCAAGAAAAATGGTAAGATGGCGCCATTTTTCCCATTTCATTTGGTTTATTGTACATTCAGTTCCAGTGAATCCATTGCCCCTGCGATATTGTGTCGTTGGATTTAAGTTGGTGAAACTATGAAATTTAGTTACTAGGTGTATGGGGTAAAGGGTTCAATGGAACTGGGAGTACTAACTAGGTTCAACAATTAACTGGACGTACTTAGTTGCGCAATATGGAACCAAGTGCAGAAACATTTTGGACCAGTTATTTTAATAAAATATTAAAAATAAAACTTTAATTTAACGTTATCCCTAAAGTAATGTCCTGCTCGAGTGAGAATTCTCGGTGGTTCTGCTTTGCATAACAAGCTACACATGTTCCATCACAATTTGCAATCTAGAACCAGAAAAATAACAAAAATAATGGCTTTATTTAAATGTAATTTCCTTCTAGGATCCTATTTAATACTCCAATTAATTCTTTTCAGCATCCGAAGATGTAACTGATGACGCAAAGAAATCCAATAAGCCCAAAGTTGCGGTAGACTTGAGTGGCTTAGAACTGCTGTCGAACAGTATCGAACAATTCGAGCATTTAAAACCCGAGGGTCAAAATCGCGCGTCTTCCCCGCACGAGAAGTCACCGACTAAGCCAAAATCAATGACGCGACCTAACGAAACAAATAACAATAATAGTGTTGACAGTCCTTTGCGCCTACTCTGCGCTTTGGCGGAGCAGAGATTTATGGAGGAGGTGGCCGATGACCCGACCAAGCCCGCGGAATCCGCGAAAGCAGCAAAATCCATCGCCAAAGATTACAAACGAAAATATATGGAGGATGGGGAGGACGACTGCACCAGTCTGTCCAAGAAACCAAAATTAAAGCACCACGTGAACGGGAGTCAATCGGCCTTCGACTCGATACGCGAAAAGTCGAAAAGGAACATTGATTTTTCAAACGATAACGTCCCAGAGACGAACATCAATGAGAAAGAAGAAGAAGATGCCAAGGAGATCTCGAAGGATGAAGATGTTGAAGATAATGATGACAATGCCGAAATTGCGGACGAGGAAAGTGAAGACTTCTCTGATTATGATCCGGAGAAGGATGACGATGAGGTACCCCATAAAGAGGCAACCACGGCACAAGAATGCGATCGACATCAGTACAAAAGTGTCGACTCAAAGCTAGAAGCGAAGAAGTTTATCGCGAAGAAAACACGTAGCAATGATGATGACGATGACAATTGGCCTAAGATGGATCAAATGGAGCTGGAAATGAGGGTTCAACTGGCAACTATTCAAAGGCAGTATCGAGAGAAGCAAAAGGAGCTCTCCAAGCTGACTCCTAAGAAAGAAGATAAAAAGGTGGTTGGAAGGTCTAGGAAGAAAAGTCATTCATCCAGGTAATTTTGATGACTTAATATGATTGAAACTTAAATATATCTCTGAACGAATTAATACATTTCTACAATGTATGGAATGTAACATACTGCAACATTATGATCTTCTTCAATTATATTGTACTGAAGAATTTATTTCATAAAACGTTGCTTTACATTCATATAATTGTTTTAATATTGTATTTTTATACTTTTAATTTGTCCAAATATTAAAAGTACAATCTTTTTTAATGAAAATTGAATAAATTCAATAAATAAGTTTTCCAAATTTATTAGAAATTCAGCGTAACTGAACTATTGTCTTGTTTCAGTTATGAATATGAAAATGATGCGTCCCCAAAATATGAATCCGATGATGCAGAAAGGAAGTCGACTCATTGTGTGCCGGAAACGGCGCACCATCGTTTAACACCCTCCAAGCTCAATGTTTCCAAATGCAATGTCAATCTGGTCAAAGTGTCCGAGCCAAAGAGTCACATTAAATTGCTGGACAGCATACCCAGCATTCCAATGCCGATACAACAGGTGTCACCGCCGGTCACGATCCACGCGATCGTCGATAAATGTCACAGCGAAGACAATAACAAAGCGAAACAAGAAGTTGAGACGACCTCCCCGATACCGACCACCGTCAGTTCCAGCTCGGCCTCCAAAAAACGAAAAGTTGGACGACCCAGAAAATTATTATATACATCTGGCAGCACCAGATACTTCACGGAAACGATCGTTGCCAAAAAACCTAAAAGCAAAAGCTCTCTAATGGGATATCTCATGAATTCCAAGAATAAACAACTGCAAAATAAGGTAACTATTTGCAATATACAAACGATAAGCTTGCCATACAAAAGCACATATAATTTCAAAAGTATTTTTCTTAATAATAACAAGGCAATAATATTTAATAAAATCACTTTTTCCAATATTTATTATGTGCAGTAAGTAATCACTTGAGTTACGTAATGTCACTTCACTCAATAACTGCAACTTATATTAATGAATGTAAAGTAAAAATATTCATCTTGTCTATGACTTCTTGCTGTAATGTACTCGAAATCATGAACTTTCAAATTAATTAAAAGTTTCATGAAATCAAGTGTTTATAAAAATAATGGGTAATTATAAATCTCTTTTCTACCTATAATTAATTTAATTGAAATGTTAAAAAAATATTAATTCTGTATGTACACATGAAGTTTAAAATTATTTAAATTAATAACATTTAAAGTATTCAAATGTTTAAGAAATTTTGAAATTATTCAGTATTATTAACTTTATACAGTAATCATAATAATACAGTTGTTAAACATAAAAAAAGAATAGTATAATACAGTAAGAGATTGGTAAATAATTAAATAAAGGGACAAAGGTCAAAATGTACCGAATTTATCACGCGATTGTGTATAGTTTGTCAATAAGACTGGCTATACTCCTTTACCTTTCAAGTCGAGTGCACCCAACATGAAATTGAGTGGCAAAAGCGGAAAATTGCCAAAAGCCAAAACGAAGTCCGCCAAGCAAACCCAATTGCACAATAAGAGTGTGATCAGTCTGATCCTGGCTGAGAAGGAAAAGCTCAATAGGTGCAAGCAAGGGGGTGGTAAAGTGAAACCTAAATTGAAGGCAGAGGCCAAAGTCAAAACGTGGGACGACGAGGATTGGGAACCTGAACTGGACAACACCGAACCATCTCTACCGTTATTCGAACAAAATTCTGTTAAGGTATTGAACTATGATTAAAACCAAATTAGTTCTATAATTAAAACAAAATTAGTTCTTGCAATTTTGAAATTATACAGAACAAAGTCCTTTCCAAGTAATTTATACTTTTATAATTTAATGATTTTTTAATTATCATAAAATCTCAATATGAACATAGTTAATGAACAATTAAATTAATAAGTATTAATTCACTTTTTTATATAAAGTAAGGTAACCCTTATAATATAATTACATTATTACATGTATTAAAATGTTAAAATTTTTTAATTGCACTTTCAATTTATTGATATTTATAAAAAAAAATATTTTTAAAGCAGGAGGAAGCTGTAAGCGAGAACATTAGTCGAGACAAGGAAAAGCGCGAGAAATCTAAGAAGAAGAAACGCAAGATGAGCACGAGTTCGTCGTCAGAGAAGAAGGGTGCAAAACGGTGCAAACCTGATTATAAAGACTGCACGAAAACGGAGCCCGCGGAGATGATCGTCAACAAATGCAAATTAACATTGGATCATCTCGAAATCGACCAGCTGCGAGTGCTCACGGCCATAGGGGGTCTATTTTATGCTGGCAAGCTCAGCGCCGTGCAAGCACCGGATGTATATTCCATTACCCTCGACGGCGAAAGAGGGAATCGACCTCATTTTCATTCGCAAGAGGAAATTCTGCGAGATGCGGTAATTGTGACTTTATTTCTATATTGGAAAGAGACAAAATTTATTTCTAATTTTATTTTTCATCACTTTATAAGCGAATAATGTCATTTTTGCTTTCATACAAAATTTACTTTCAATAAATACTTAAACGACAGATTTTTAGATAATTATATATCCAACAAATTGATGCAAACTATTATATCAGTATAAAAATTACTGATAATAATGGTTTTCAGCAATAATTCTTATAAAAGTTAAGCTTTTAAAAATACAAATTAATTTTTAATGACAAACAAAATTTACTTGAAATTATAATAATTATTTAATTAACTAAATTAATTTAAGTTAATTTTCAATGACAAACAACATTTTTTTGAAATTATAATTTAATTTTATAATGAACCATAAAAAATTATAGGTTAATTGATTGAAATTAATTGTTTAATTAATGTAATTTAATTATTTTCATTATATATTTGACGAGATATATCAGATCTAGTCATACGGAATGACCTAGCAGACTTACCATATTCTAAAAGTTCAAAAATTATCAATATATGTGTAAAATTGTTGCTTTCATCAAAATGTCCTACAATTTGATACCCAATAAACTGTATTTTATGTACATATTATGCACATGATGCGAATATAAGCTCTATTTAAATTTCCAATAAATTATAGAAACAGTTTTTATAAATGAAGAAAATGAATTTAAACCATGAGTCATGTAAATATCGTTCAAATATCATTTTGAACAAATTTGTTCAAAGATAATGAGAATATATGTACAATTTATAGGTTAACTTACACATTGCGGCGGGCAAAAGCCAATCCGTTTAGTTTTCCATTTGTACAAGTCTAAAATGATTACCCCATGGAAACGTACAATATCCAAATCAAACACAATAAAACGACGACGATTAAAACGAACCGAATATAAAACGAATGCGAAGCCCGGTACGATCACGATGCAAAACGAACACGGTTTAAAACGGCCGCAATTGAAACGACGATTTAAAATAACCTTCAATGAAGGTTTCCCGAAACGACTACAATTTAAAACCAACCGTTATCCGAATGAATGCATATTTTTACAACATAGACTAATATAAAACTAGCACTGCGAAATTTAAGATACACTTTGATACTGCGCGTACGCGGTTTAGGCAAGTGGCGACATTTTTGGCGCGAAGCTCACATCGCATCAAAGATGGAGGATGGAAGCAGTTTTCTTGAACGCTTCATTGCTAACTTCAGATGCAAGACCTGGGCAAAAAAAACGGATTTATATAAAATATGAAATAATCGACCTGTTCTTTTCGGTTTCGGTTTTTAAAATGGAATTAGATGTATCTTAAGAAATCTCTAACGCGGTAAAAATCCGTATTGCACCTTTTTAAGAGGGATGCATTTACAATGGGTGCGTTCGTAGTTCAATAAATCCTAGTCACTTCCTGGGGCCTAAAGTCACTAGAATTTAACACAATGGGTGCTTCCGATAGGTCCGCGTGCATGTACGCGTGCAGACCTGTCTGTGTTTCAGAACACATTTACCGTCTATATA
>JABFPN010005113.1:0-13742 GCA_022817305.1 Leptoteleia sp. ZL-2020 | reverse complement strand
CCCCCCCCCCCCCCCTGAAAACACACAGTCGAGCATCAATTTTGCATAAACGCTTATTGACTGTGCAAGCACCACGAACAATTTTTCCCGCAATTTAATTCGACGCCTCTGTCGCGAAAGCGCGCCCTCGCATCCGCGCATGATTCATCCGCGCTTCCGTCCGAATAACGACGAAAAGACGGAACATTACCGGGCGTGATTTATCGCGCGAGCCGGCATTAAGCATCACCTTGCGATGGAAAAATAAAAGGGGAGGGGGGGGGAATCCGGCTGCGAGCACGCGCAATTTTTGTATTACGAACTTTGCAACTTGCTCGACCGAACGATTGATTTGTTCGGCGCGAAAAGCACCGCTGAAAATCGTCAAACGGCTGAGTAAATATTATTTGCAATTTAACGCTACGTCGAGTGTTAAATTGTTCTCCATCTCTGAACTAACCGTCGCGATTATTATTATTATTATTATTATCGTCGTCGTTCCGATTACCGTTACAAATAATTTATACCCGGAGAAATTTATTAGTAGTGGCTATCATACTTCATAATAACTTGGGGATATTTCAACATTCATAAATATGATGTAGTACTTGCAATATTGTTTCGATTGAAAAAAAAAAGAAAAAACATTAATAATTACTGTGCTGGAACCTTTAAGCAAAGTCGTTTATACAATATAGGAAAAATTACTATACAAGCAGAATAAAGATTATGGTAAAACACACCAAAATGTTTGAAAACATGACAATTTTTACTGTGCTGGTAGGATAATTTTTCCTACATGGTACAAACAGCTTTGTTTTTGGTTCTATTCTTTAATAACGCGAAATTTTTTTTCTTGAATTTATTTCTAAATGTCTTATATAAATTTTATTATAAGATATTATAAGGTATACATTATAATAGTGCATATACCCGAGTTCCAGTGCAGAAAAAAAATTTTGGTAAGGGTTTGGAATGGCCTAACAAATATTATGCAATAAATCTGTGCAAGTCTGGCATAAGTACAGACACCCGAGCTACTTCCTGAACTCATAATTTGCCAGACTGAAAAATAGTTTGGAAACATTCCCAACCCATACTATTTCCAGACTTCAACCAGACTCTTGCCAGACAGTTACCAAACTTTCAGTTTGGTACCAGACTACTTTCATACCACTTTCCAGACCATTTGCACACCTCTACCCGACTGACTTTTATCCCACGTTCTACCATAAAATACCATAGCAACTATTAATAAAAATTTTTTTTCCAGCGCACAATTTAATCATCCCAATGCTATCTTCGCGAAATAAAATTCCCTATTGATTTTTCGCGCGAAGCAACAAATTTAAACGAGGTCCGCGGAATACATATATATTTTTTTTGTTCCCCTGCGAAAACATTTTTTTTGTTCCTTTTATTAACGGCGCGATTGCAATGCACATGTTTCAATAGGTATTCCGAAAATATCGTTCGAAATACTTGAGGTTTCAAGTACGAAGCGCTTTGTTTGCCATTTCCGCTGCGAATAAAAAGGGGGGTTCGAAAATGATTTGTAACTTTCCACGTATCCAGGCGCGTTTCATTATTCCCGAGCAACGCGCATCGTCGATTAACGAGGGAAAGAGGAGCGCGACGGGGGAGGAGGAGGGCGGGCAAGGCTCGTAAAATCTTGTCGATTGTGTGGTAAAAAAAAAGTGAGCCCAACGCCTCGGGGAACTCGCAGCTCGTTAGAAACTAATTGCGCGATAGAACACCGCTTGAATCTGGATAACGCCGGAGCACGTCGGGCACGGCCAAGTGCCCGAATAATGCGGTCGCGTTGAAGATTGGCCTTACTCGAAATTTCGTCACTCCACCCGGCCAATCCGAACCACTCTTCGCCAATTGATTTATCGCCGCGCCTTCTTCGGGATTCTCCGACTTTCGCGTCCATCGCTTTTGAAGTGAAATGTCCAACTCATACTGAACATAACCTCCTTAATAATACATATCTTTAAATATATTGCAAAATGAAAATTCATTTAAGAAAAACGCAAGGTACGTCAAAAGTTAAGCTAGTTTAGAATGTTTTAAATTAGGAAATTGTTTACTCAACTATTTAGATGTCAAGTTGAAATCTATTTCCAAAAGATATCTTACTGGAAAGAGTTGCAATACGTAAAATCCAAATTTAAACAATTCTAAACTCGTTTAACTATTGACATATGTTGAATTTTTCTTTAATTAATTCTTATTTTACATTATATTTAAGGATATGTATTATTAAGGAGGTTATGTTCACTCCGAGTAGGCCAATTAGTGACATTTCACCTTAATATCCGCCGGAATCGTTGCGTGTCCACAACTCCGATCTGAATCAACCTTTAAAACCCGTTACAATGATACGAAATGCACGATACCCAACAAAAAAAACATCACCGTTTGATTGACGCTGACGAGCCCCCCCTTTTCGGCCGGTTGAAAGGGGTAACCGGCGGGAAAATTTAAATAACGCCATACCCAGATATCCGCTCGTTATTTCAATGCCACAAACTTGGCCCATTAATTGAATCCAATCGCAAACGTACCGCGGAATTAAATAATAAAAAAAAAAAAAGAGTGCAACGCGCTTCGAGTTAATGTCCCTCCAACCCAACTGGCCTACGCGCTCGGAAATGGAAGTTCCGGTAGGTAGGGTGGGGAGGTGGAGGTCGGGGGCAGGGGAAGAGTTCGAAAAATGCCTATCGGTCGGCGGGGTATGAGTGAAGTTGGCCCGATTGAACGCGAAAGAAATGTTTCGAAGTTGCGCGACGGGTCGTGGAAAGTTGCAAAGCGAACGGTAAATGCCTCGGTTATAACTTTGCGATGAAAAGGCCGCGGTTAAAAAGTTATTTTGATCAATATTTGTCAAGGGAATTCTCGCATTAATTGCCTCGATTGGCGAATTTCATAAGACCGATTGCAATTTATCGCCGGCTTCATTAAGTTATCTATGAATTCCTGGGATTGCCTCGCGATGAAGATTTCCCCGACAAAGTAACCAATGACAAATTGAATGTGGTTGAAGAGGTGGGAAGAAGTAATGTAGGGGGGGGGGGAGTAGAAGAAAAGTTTAAGAGGAAAAATGTGAAGTGGTGGCGGGGGGAAGGGGGTATCGGTCGTCGAGTAAAAAGTTTACGACGTTTATATTCGGACGGTTTGTAATAAGCGCGTGTAAATGCGAGCCTCCTTGACTGAGCTCGCGCGAAATCCTAAGTGGATCATTTGTTACGGCACGTTAAAGAAATTCTCCGAATCTTTCGTGTAGGTATCGCGGCGCGCGAATTGATAACCGGCGGTGTCCGAGTGAGTCCCGGACCCCTCTAATGAATGCCGCGCGTGTGCGATTTTCTGTCGTGCCACGTTGGAAGGCAAACGGGGGATAGGAAAGGCACTTGGCCGCCGACGGGAAATTATAAGCCGTACATTCGCGTCGGCTAACGACGCGCGCGATTTTTGCCCCGATCGAAGATGAATGGCCGTATCTCCGCCCCCCACCCCGCGTGAATCCGAGACCCTTTTTGCATTGTCCGATAATGAACCCTCGTACCGGCCCATATTAATTGTTCCTTTAATTGGTTGGACGTCACTTAATTAAAGACACGCTGCAACTTCGGCAAGGGTAAAGGGGTGAGGGAGGGGGAGGGGGAAGGAAGACAAATAAAGGATCAAACGAAGAAATAAACAAGTCGATGATTTGAAACGAAACGAGGGAGGGTAACGGGGATATTATTCGTTCCAATGCAAGGACGAAAATGTTGGAAAGGATATTTTGCAAAAGTTTTCCGATGAGTTTCACTTTTGGGTGATGGTAATGAAATTTTCAAGGGAATAATTGAAGTTTACTTCAAGGTTTCTTATTCTTTGTAATTTTTCTAATAAAATGGTGGAGTATGTTATAAAGTTCAAAGTTAATTTGAGACACAATTATTTTAGAACAATGTGTGAAATAATTTTTTCTAAACGATTGAAGTTTGCCCAAAATTAGGGGAGTTTGATGAAAAGGGATACTTTTCTATGCGAGCATGTATGCCGCACAATCAATGATAATCTTGGTTGTGAATATTCGAACGGGCTTTATCGGCCTAACTACCTGTGTTTTCCGCAACGAAGATTGATAGTTTAACAACTACCAGCTCAACGAATGGCATACAATGGCGATGGTTGATGAATACGAGCTACCTAATAACGTTTTGGCCTGCCCTGGTCCTGATACCCCGGACGCCATGCCGAATAAATTATAACGCGGATCAAATTGTTTCGGCGTTTATTCTCAAAACGACGAGATTCGGTTGCACCGAGAGTGCAAAGAATTTGGGACTTTCGACTGTATTTTGAAAATTAACATAGAGGACAGTGAGAAAAGCAAAAGAGATGGATTTAAATTTATATTAGAATAGAGAAGATTTAGGCAAGTTTCTTCTTAATGGGGACCGAGACGTGACTGACGGTGAAAGAATTTTAGACTTAGAAATTGTCTTTTGAAGTGTATTAGCAAAGATATTTCACGGAAGGAGTTCATTAACTTAAAATGAATAATTTATTTAACGTTTTAGTATCACATGGACGAGATATTTTATAAAAAGTATATTTATGAGTATTTCTTTGATATTTTTTTTAATAATATCTATAATATTTAATTTCTAACATAAAATTGATCCAGGTTTTTGAAAAATTTACTTTTAGAGCGATTAGAACAAGGATTGTATCATAAAATTAGGAAAATTTTCCTATCCTGATTCCAAAATTTATTACCACAATAAATAATGATGTAAATTTTATATTTCACTTAAAGGAATTTATGCTCATTTTACATGGCATTTCATTTGACTTGGTTCACTTTTTACTGCTTCAATTTGTTTTTTAAATGTAAAAATTGTTTAAAAGTTGACAATATATGTAACAATACTGGTACTTTTTACTAACTTAGGATACTAATTTTTCAATTTTCATTACTACACAACCAATTTACCAGCAATCTCAATAATTTTTATTAATTCTTTTCTCCATGCAATATTTACCCAATAATCCCGAGCCATGGTCACTTCTATCCATCGGCTATCAATTTAATCGTACTAGTTTTTTCTCTCTCTGTATAATAGAAAGGAACTCGACGAGATACGTATGGAAATAATATAATTATAGAATACAGGGTATAAATAAGGGGCGTTATGAAAAAAAAAGAAGAGAAAAAAAAACAAGAGTCGACGAATGTGTTGGCGCGTATTAAGAGATTAAAAAGCACTTCTTGATGACAAGAGAAGTCCATTGTGCGCGCGGTCATGACGTTGCGGTTATTATTTAGACTTGTTATAAGCTCGACGCTCGGCTCGATCGGGTGTCAAAATCCTGGCCCCGTGACAGGTGCGCGCGCGTGAATTTTTGATCCGAGCTTGACTGCGAGCCGACCAAATTTCGTTTGAAAACTAGTGGACTCGTGAGAACACGCCGCGTCGATATAACTCTCCCACTTGGTCGCTTCGGCGACGTTTAACGCGAGCGCCGAAAAACACGCGCGGATTCTGTTTATATTATGAAGATTCAATTTCATTCATCCACGAAAAGTACAGAATCATCGGGACGATCCGAGAAGTATGCGAGGAATGAAATGTGATTCATACGAGGCCTTTTTTTTTATTCTTTCCTTCTTTCTTTCCTACCCTTTTTTTTTTCGTCAATTATAATGGAATATTGTTGTTTCCCGGAGCATTGTGCGCGGCGGTAATTTACATTAATTTCAGCGCAAGAAGTGGAGGTGTGAAGCGTAAATAAATACTTCTCGGAAAGGCTTCATTGATACCCCTTTTTATCGAAAAAGTTTTTGTCATGCTGGCTTTGTTCATATTTAATATCCCTTCGGAATGTTTATGGAGAAGCTGGCACAATCTTGTGAAAGTATGCGTGTAGCCCGAGTTGAGATACTCCGCGTATCAAAGGTAGGGGAGGGGAGGGAATAAATTAAATTAAAGAATATAGGAGAAAATGCGACGGACGCGAGACCGCGGCGTGGCGAGAAGAAAACTGCTTTGGGGATTATTTTCGCGTAATTGAAATTATTCATGATTTTTGCGAAATTGCGTAATTTGTTATTGGGAAATATGATAAAGTAACGTCCGATTTCCCGTGCCGGACGGAGTTGCCGGGCAAACATAAATTCATTTGCGAAGAGCCACAATTTTGTTCGGCTTCTATTCGCGGTAACTCGCCCTTCCCGATCATTTCAACGGAAGAAAAGGTGTCGCAAAAAGAGCGACCAGTTTGCGAGGTTGCTTTTTCCCCGCGCCACACTATATATCTTATTAAATTTATTGATTCGAAAAAGAAAGGAAAAGAGAGAGAAGAAAAAAAAAGTTACACCGTGTTGCCTGGCGATTGTGAGTAAGAAATAATTCATCTCGTGGCATTCCGATCTTGATTTTACGTTTCGGGGGGAAAAAAGGGGAAAACCAAGCGGGATAATGAAACCAAAGGTGGCTATGAAAATTGGCGGGAAAAAGAAGGGGGTTAAAAGAAATTAACATAACTCGAAATTGGAGGTAGCCAATGACCGCGATAAGAAATTGCCGGGATTAAAAAAGTGAAAGACCGTAAATGGGCGCGATCGAAAAGTCTAACGAAAGTAATGGATCTAATAAAACCGGGCCAATCCGACGAGGCAAATAAAAGCCCGCGACCAATGCGACTGACAAAGTTAACATAACCAACAGGACTAATGATACTAATAGCACCGGCAACATTGGTTTAACTGATGGATCAAAAAAGACCACGGATTCGGGACGTTTCAGGCACGGTGAATCAAAATTCTTCTTGCGCGCATAACAATATTTTATTGGAATAAAAAGATTTCGTTGACTCAGCTAAATTGATCGCTTCGATCAATTTTCTTTCCCCTCATTTCACAACGTAATGCACGGATATTTAATATCTTATAATCAAATTAAATACTGTTATTTTTTTTTTTAATAAAGTTCATTCCATCTCTATTTTGTATTATTGAATATCATCTTGCAATGAAAAGATTGTTTACTTATTAAATCGGTAAATATAAAACCTTTCATTGAATAAAAGAAATCCGAATTAATATACAATTTAAATTAAATGGATAGTATATACTCATTTCTTCCAAATAGACCCAATTTAAATGTTAATTATTGGCAGTATTAATAAATATTCGTTGTTTTTAATACAATTGACATTACCAATGACTATGTGAAATATTTCACTGATTTACTTGTAATGTAAGTGCAAGTTTAACATTAATTTTTCGGCCTTCCTTCAACTACCTTCTTTGTCTTCGACGTCAAGTTCACTGATCCCATCATTATATTCAAAATTTCCCAAAAACGACGCTTATTCGGTCCTTTTACATCGGACAATCTTAATCATAACTTAATCACGTCGCCTTCTTTTGCCAAACTCTACAGATTCACTCGTAAAGCCAAAAAACAATACCTCCTAACAGGTTTCGCTCCATGATTAAGCGAGCAGAGCATATTTGGTTCTAGATAAATTTGATCGGGCTCCCGGTCGGGAACTTTTCTCCGGGTTAATAATCATCCGAAGGGAAGAATCGCCGAACGCTATCGCGGTGCTTTCCGCGCGTTCGTCAAGGCATCGAAGGGGACCGGTTGTTGCTTCGATTCCGGGGCATCGTCGATCGGATCGACGGAAGGCGGACGGACGGACGGACGTACCGTACGTACCAACGTAGCACTTATACGATAGTTACGCGTGATAGGTGAAGCTGCCCCGGTTCGCGGGCGAGACGAGGACGGGGCTGGGCCGAAGGCCCCGCTGAAAGACGAAGACGGAGAAAATAGACATCGCGATTACTTTGTCCGTCCGTATACGTTGAATCATCCGGTCGGTTTCCTTTCACGATGCCGATGGCAGCCGTTCCCGCATCAAGGCCTGTGGTCTTCTCGGAGCGAGCATAATGACTCAATCCGCGATCCACCTTGCCCCCACCTTCTTGTCGACGAGCCATCCTTCGCTCCTCTCACTCCACCCGACCTCGCCATCGTCCCTCTCTCTCTCTCCCTCTCCCATTCGCCGTCTCCTCTTTCCTTTTCTTTCTCTTTTTTTTTTGATTCCTCCGCGTCTTCGCCGCTCCTTCTTCTTCTTCCAGTTCGCGCTGGTTCCTCGGCTTTTCGCAGGCAGAAACCTTCCACCTTTCGCTCTCGGCCACGGATTATATTATACCACCAGTTGGTTCCTAAAACCGGCCCGACCCCCGAGAGATAATATTCACGGTTTCTTTTCTCCGCGCAACTGCTTTTGACTTCTACGCCCGGCCTCTTCTTCTTTTCTTTTCCCTCTTCTTTTTTTTACGCGCATCCTTTCGCTTCCTTTTTGCATTTCTTTTCTCCTTTTATACCTCATTCCCGTTTCGCTCCCTCCCGCCCGGGCTCGATGACCAGCGCCATCTTTTTTGCGCCTTTTTACAGCCATACCGCGGGAGTCGCGCGGCTGGCTCGCGTGACATTATTAGGAAAGATGGGGGGGGGGGGGCGCAATTGCCGCTCTGCGGTTCCGCCGTGAGTGACGCGGTAAAAAATCGGAGGATAAATGGCGTTGGGCGAAATCAAGACCCAACTTGCATTGACTTCTTGGCTCTCCGGTCAATGGAGCGGTCGTGTTGCTCGTACGGGGGAACTGCGGTGCCCCCCCCCCCCATTCAGGATCATCGGCTGGTACAAATTTTAACAGTTGACGCGGACCTTCGATGGGTAATGTCCGGTGTAATTGGATGATGGGGAAATTGATACGCGGCCAAGGAGTCGTGTGTTGTAATAATTGTTCTCGGATGGTTTATAAATGGGATGCTTTTGATTTAAAGGAAGGAATTTAGGGACAGTTTTGCACGAGTTTGGATGAATTGTGATGCAAGAGTGGGGGGCGAAATGATCAGTAAATAAATTTATTGCTATTCAATGATTGGAATGAAATGAATTGAAATTTAACTTATTTACAAAATATTATTAATTGAAAAAGTTACCATAAATTCGTTGAAAAATTAACTGAATACAACCTTGCAAACTAAGAATTTTTTTTATAAATATTCTTAGAACATGTTTTACGTAGACAGAATGGAAAGTATATCCTAAACGTGCTACAGTTTATTGTCACAAATTGCGATACATTTTTTGCCGCGTTGTAGTTGCGGGAAAAGGCAGGTTCGAATTTCTTTGCTATCTAGAACAAACAGACTCGACTGTTTCCAATATCTATAGGAAGAGTTTATTAATTGCCTCGCTATGGTTCGTTTGCTGACAACTATGCCATGTTTTCCCTAAACCGTTCTATTCCGTGTATTTTAATTTTTACTTAAATGTTTCAATAATTTCTTGCTCCTTTACTCGAAAGAGCCAGCAAAACTATTATTTATTAATAGAATGCTTGAAATCGTGACTTTTATTATAAAACTAAAATGAAGAGAGAGGGAGAAAAAAGAACGAAGAACAGTTAGAAACATTTTAAGAAATAATTAATGATACATCAAGAATTCACCTCTTTTTTTTTTTATCGACAACTCTATTTCTCGTACCGTCAGTCGAAATTACTTTATCATAATCTAATTCTTCGATTTTTCACACTTGATCAATTTTTTATCACATTACATTCGGCTTCATTAAAATCTCAACGGCGCGAAAGGTTTCGTGATTTGCCGTTCAATACATCGGTTTCGAAAATGGGTTTACCAAATAATTGCTCATAGTGTAAAATGATGAAACGATGACTTGCGGGATAAAAAGGATAAGTGTATTGAAAATGTTCAATTTGTGGATTGGAAATAGCGCCAAGGGTTTTGATAGCAATCTTGATCAAGTAAAACCTATCGCTATCGCAGCCGCATTCCAATAATGGAAGGATTTCTGAAGTGTAATGCCACAATTTCTCAGCGGTCAGCGAGCTGGTTTCAATAGGTGTTAAGTTCTTCGTATTGCATTGTAACTTTAACAACATTCAATAATATAGTTGCCATTTGGAAATTGTTCAGATTACGTCTTTGATGTAATTCAAAAGTTTGCAGTTTCACGCAAGAAATAATAAATATGACTAAAAGCGTGTTTCTTGGACTTGTGATTAGATTTATAAAGTGATTTTTGTTTATCCTTTGAGGTTCGCATTGCAAACATTATAGATTTATAGTATAGATTGTCCAGCTATTGTGTAGATATTGCGAAACAATAATTGTGATTCCTTTTCAATTTTAGCAAAGTCATGTTATCATTGTTCTCGAGTTATAACCCAATTTAAGTAATTCAGTTAAATTTATTGCATTCTCAAGGTTTTTGCATTTCACCAATTATGTCAAAGATATGTTTCTATTAATCTTGTCAGATATTAATTAACATATTGTATTTACATAATTGCTTTGTTTATTTTTCGCGAATTCACCAGTTTATCAGTTATTTTACTTTCTTTAACAAGTTGAAAGACATTTGCAGGAAATTTTGATTCTTGTGACAGTAAATATGAAGAATCGTGAATTCGACGTCGAAGACCAAGTACAAAAAAAAAACAAGACTGACAGATCAGTGTCAAGAAGTTAAAAAAGAACTTGCACTTACACGAGGAGAGAAATGCAACACCCAATTTCATATTATTTAATGGAACTAAAGAATGAAACGTTTTTAAACTTGAGTATATAAAAAAGTAATGTTTGCAAACATCTGGAAGGTCAATTTAAAGAAACAAAAACAATAATATTGTCTATTTACATCCAAAGGACCTAAAAATGGATGTAAATACAAAACAAAAACAAGGTTTGCTTACATTTTATACTTTGAAAACGTTTCATTTTTTAGTACCATTATTATTTAGTAACATACCAATCTTTCATTAACAAAAAGCCAGAAACTTCTTTATAATTTTAATATTTTTTAACATTTCTTCCGTTAAGTAATCCTTGTAAAAATCTTTCTCGCAACCGCCGCCGCAAAGTTATTATCAATAACACTGCTTCCCTCCTAGCGTAAGGATGCTTGCGGTTTTGGAAACGCAAACGGCAAGCGGAAGTCGATAAAGCACCGCCAAAACACGAGAGAGCAAAAGTCGGATTGGGCGATTGCGAAAGGTGCGAGGAAAGGTTGCGCCCGAACACGGGCCCTACGCGCAACCGACGCTTGTCAGTCGGCGGCTGGATATCCCCCGGCTTATTGCCGAGTCACTCGATGTGAAATCGCCGTCAACCGTCGGTCACGCTCCATCGGGCTTTCGATTTTCGTTGCGGCTGCCACCGGGGTGCATCGACCGTGGCGTCACGCCGCACGATATTCGACGCTTAATTAAATTTCCATTGTACCGACTGGCGAGGCCAAGCGGGATTCTTTGTATCGCGCGCGCGAGAAAAAGAACCGGCCTGGCACTAAATGATCGATTCACTCGTTAAGTGCTGCAAGAATAACGCCCGATGCGCGAGCGCAAACGAGCCGGATTGTATCCATCACGCGGCCCGTATCACGCCCGCGTCCACACAGCGATCCTTCCTTTTTCCGGGGGGCCTCCCCCGGTCCTTTTAATGAGATCTTCTTCTTTAACGGATTTTGTATCGCCTTCTTCCCCCCCCCCCCTTCTCATCCCTTACGCCTTTTTTTCCCGCGCTTCTTTCTCTTTTTCCTTTTCTTTTTCTCTTTCCCCCCTCCCCAACCCTTACGCCTTTTTTTCCCGCAATTCTTTCTCTTTTTCCTTCTCCTTTTCTCTACCTCCTCCCCCCTCCCCCACTTTCTTTCCGTATAAAGTCTCGTTTCCCTGGACGGGGGAAGGAGACCCCGGAGTGATTCGTGACTTTTTGGCCGTTGCCGTTCGGCCCTTTTTTTTCCTTCCTTTTTTTCTTGGAATTAAGTTTTTCTGACAAAATCCGATGATTTGCGAGTTCGGACCGTCCGATGGGGTTTTGCACCGTCACCGTGGGCAGGGGCACGGCACCGCCGCGTAGTGTAATTGAACTGTTTTTCGTCGCCACTTCGGTAGGGTTTATGATTCTCCGGCAAACTTATTTTCGGGGGCTTTATGGTTTTTTGATGGACTTTTTGCCCAACCGGATGATATTTTGTTTCTCCTGATGCGTTTGCCAAGATTGAACTACGTCGTGACAGAAAAAAAAGAAAAGGGGTGGGGAAGGAAAAAAAATTTGTAATGGGACAGGGCACGGTTAAATTGCAGTTGCCAGCCCCGAACAATGCCCCATTTTTACACGACGATTACCTAACTGTACAATTGTTGAATGGCAAATTAATTTTCGTAATAGGAAGTGGTCGATGGTGTTGATCCGATTGGAAGTTAATGAGTTAGTAATAAGATTGGTAAATGATTCTTAAAGAAGCGAGTACTGGAACAGTTTAACAAAAGGGTAAATTGCCAAGTGTCGCCATCTTTATTTTACCTCAGTCTCCTGATCTTTCATTCCAGAACTGGCCCAACGATTGCCCGACACTTACCAATACCCTACCAATACTCGATCGTTCGTCAATTTCTACACGGATATACATCTCAACAAAATTCCTTTTTGTCACTTTTTCTCTGGCAAATATAAAGGCATTAATTTCAACTCGACAAAGTTTTCCATTTAAAAGACTTCAACGTTAATCGTCGCAGTACTTCAAGGCACGCTCCGCTACGCGAATCCTATTATACGTGCAATTATATACGATACATTTATCGACTAATAACAATACCACGCGTCAATAAATACCATCATTTAAACATTATCAATCATTCGATAAAAAGAATTGAAATATAGCCCGAGTAAGTTCATCGACAAGCCACCGGTAAAACCAGGCTCATTTTCAAATCAGACCTCTTTTACGGCAATTAAAACTCTACCGTCGAATTGAACGATAATTACCGTGACACCTGAAAACAAATTTTGGAAATGTTACGCGAGGATCGCATCACGGTGACCTCGTTTTTCGTTTTCATTTTGCCTCTTACCATCTCTGCCATCCCGTCATCCCTATCTCCGTCCCTCTCTCTCTTTCTCTCTCTACATCGGCAATCCTCGTGCAATCTACCGAAAACAGTATCCCCAATCGACTTACCTGAAACAGAAAAAGGGCAAAAGCAAATTACTAAAACGTCGCTCGATAACAAACAAATATATAAACGTCAGTCAATGTTGTATCACCCAAACCCCCCTCCCCCCAACCCCGATAAAGTCCAATAGCCGATAATTCCATCGCGGGCAACGCGATATTACAATTTGCGAGAAAAATGACCGTCCCAGGCCAATCCCCCCACCCCTCCCCTCCTGGGAGAGATAAGTTTATTTCGGCCGGGGAAATTGAAGTATCGAAATCGACGTGTTTGGCGCGATCGGAGGACGATGGCTCTGGCGCGAATCGTGCGCGCGAACGAAGACGCAACCGGAGAGCCGCGCGGCCAAAGGGAACCTGTTATTTCGTTTGCCGAGTCCCGGAGATTACACGCTGTCACGCCGTTGCGCCGAGAAGGAGCGATAGAGGAACGTGGAATAACGGGGAAGGGGAAAGGCGGGGGTCGGGAGGGGGTCAGGAGGGGGGGTTGGGGCGGCGGCGAAGCGCCGGTGTGTGTGCTCTCGTGAGTTCCTCTTCTTTCTTTGCCGTCGCGGCCGTCCATCGCTTATCGCGGCGATGGCTGTACCGAACAACGAACATTCCGACGCGTTATTCGCGCGATTACCCTTCCCCCCCCCCCTTAGGGGCCGGGGATCGGCGGCGCTGTGTGTTTTGCCGGGCCGCGCTTTCGCGTCGCAAGACACG
>JABFPN010005112.1:0-13742 GCA_022817305.1 Leptoteleia sp. ZL-2020 | reverse complement strand
GGGGGGGAAGGAACGAGGGACCGCGTGGGAGAGGGACGAGGCGATT
The DNA here is from genome assembly GCA_022817305.1 of Leptoteleia sp. ZL-2020. Classification (NCBI taxonomy): domain Eukaryota; kingdom Metazoa; phylum Arthropoda; class Insecta; order Hymenoptera; family Scelionidae; genus Leptoteleia; species Leptoteleia sp. ZL-2020. Next base: position 13,696 of record JABFPN010005112.1, on the reverse strand, counting down.
GGCAAGATACGCCCGCGGGAAGAGGACACCAACAACGGGGAAGAACTAAAAAGGAAAAATTGTGCGCGCTAGCTTTGTTCATTCAGTTATTGTTCCAAACGTATTATCGACAACGCGCCGCAATCTTTCTGCGTGACGGGCGAAAGCGCGGGACTTTTTTTTTTTTATTTTTCATTTTTTTTTTTTTTTGGAAATTGTTTTGCAACTCGCTAAACCTCAAATTACAATAAAGAACCGTAAGAGTGTGGGCAATTTAGTGTTTAGTTTGCAAAATCAATTTTTTCGATATTGAATCTAAAATGTTTCTATTTATGCACGAGTATAAAAAATTAAGTGATAAGGGGTGGGAATTAGATTTAGGTTTACAGTTTATAAACTTTTACAGTAAGTTTTTAAACATAAATTATATTCATAGTTACTATTTGTATTATTTATATAATTATCATTTGTTTGCTTCTTGCATATCGATTACAATTAAAAATTTAATTTACACCCTTATTTTACCATTCCAAGCCAATTATTTGCGAAATAAAATATCGATGATGAACTAAATTATGATCATCATAATTTGCATACTATTTAAACGAAAGCAATCTTTTTTTTTTTTTTTCAATTTAAATTATTATTGTTGTACGCAACTTTTGTATTCCAACTGAATTAACCTCATTCTCATTGCATCAATTTCATGCAATCATATTTCATTCGCTATAATTGTAATTGGTTTGATAAACAATCAAAAAAAAAATTTTATTCGTTCATTTTATCATTGACGAAGAATTGGTATTTATTACGGTGTTGGTAATAAAGAGTTGATAATTGCCTTTAAGATAAAATCATATAAATTTGCAGTTATCTATTTCCCGTAATTATTTTTACTTTCTTCCGCTGCGCCGAACATTCCTATAATACCATCCATCTATTCAAACATTCAATTAATTAAGCGGAATGTTAATTGCTACAAAAGTAGATAAATTAATAATTACAAACATAATAACTGTGCGTGTACAATATCGAGGATTACATTAACGACATATACTTCAGAGAATCCGTAATGTAAAATTATAAAAAAAAGTAAATAAATAAATTTATATTAAATTTTTTGTCAACTATGCTAACCAATACTGTATAATAATAGTATTTATGATACAATAATAGTAATAATAGTTGTACAATGTCGTTACGAAGCAAACTCAATATTTAAATTTAGCGCCCGATCGCAGCGCTCTTTTGTTAAAAAAAGAAATAGTCACGCGATTTTTCTCGAGCGTTCTGAAGTAAAAAAAAAGATTGAAAAAGCGTATGCACGTACAAAACGATCTGTAGTTTTTGATTTTGAATAAAGTTTGTTGAAGTTTTAAAATACACTTTTGTTTTGCTGGTTACTAACATTTGGTCACTTCGAGCATTGGTAATCCGAACCGGATTTATTACGCAAAGCAAAGTTTATGGAGGATTGAAAATTCCTCCATTTTGGAGGTTAAACTTATAACAAATACGCAACGTGCATAAGAAAATACAGTCCACTTATTAAAACGCATAATAATCAACGAATATTTTGGCTCATATTAATCAAGGAATATTTGGCTTTATCAATCGACGAATATTTGGACCTATTAATTGGGGAATATTTGACTTTATTGACTAAGAAATATTTGGCTGTATCAATCAGGAAAGCATAATATCAAATTTTGAGGTTAAACATAGACACAGGTTGAAAATGTATTGTACTTTGTAAATTGCATTTATTATATTCAAACAAATGTAAATTTAGTTTAAATTATTAGATTTAAAAGCATAGAAATTATTTAGAAAAGGATAATTAAATAGTTAAAACAAAACATTATTTTCAAAGGTCGTTTAGTTAACTTTGTTGACTGTTTTCTTAAGAATATTATTATCTGATTTGTTTGATAACTTTGTTTACAACACCTAGTTTGGTTAAATAAACAAGCTTTGAATGAATTTGAAATTCTGATTGATAATTAAAAAAAAAAAATTTATTCAATAAAGTCAATTCTTATTCTATTTGATTAGGCATTATTTGATTAAGCTGGTGTTGCTTTGTCATTCACTTATTGTTTATTTGATGATAATCTATCTATTCGTAACAAATTTATTTCTACTCATAATATTCAAATAATATTGTATCTTATTTTCTGTATCGGCTAAATAGCATATAAAAATTGTATTGATTTGAAAGTGTACAGACAGAGGAAAGAGAGTCATGGAAGATTTAAAGAAGGCGAACGTTGTTAGGGCAACGCTGAAGAGAAAAATAACAAACTTCTATAATTTCGCAGAAAACTGTGGGCCAGATAACCTAGATCAATTACATGAGAGGTATGAAAATATATTGCAGGTGTGGAGGGAATTTGAAGCAATTCAGATCAGAATGGAAACTCAACTCAGTGAAGCTGGCTTAGCAAAAGAATTAGAAGAGCACATTGATAATGGAGAAAAATACGAAAGTCGATATTTTGAGGCCTTGGGAATCGCAAGAGCAAAATTGAAGTCTGTGGCACCGTCGCAGCAGTCAAGTCAGCAATCTATTGAGCAACTCGCTGCCCAAATGCAGGCACAATTTCAGGTTTTGGCAACTAACATACACAATGGAAATGACGGTAATAGAAACGATGGTACACAAGATTCTGGTGGTGTTTTGAAGATAAAACTTCCCGCATTGACAATACAGCCATTTGGAGGAGAATACGAAGACTGGTTGGTGTTTAAGGATGCTTTTACAGAAGGCGTACACAAGAAGAATTTACCTGCTGTCCAGAAGTTTCAGCTTCTCAGAGGATTACTCAGAGACAAGGCCTTGAAGCTCATATCTGCTCTGGAGGCAACAGATGCCAATTATACAACAGCTTGGGATCTTTTGAAAAATAGGTATGAGAACAAAAGGCTTATCATAAACGTTCATTTGAAAGGCTTGATGGAATTAGCTCCGATAACTAAAGCAAACCATAAAGGATTGAGAAGTATGGTAGATGATATTAGGAGTCACATGAGATCACTACAGTCCCTTAATCAGCCAGTAATGCAGTGGGATACCATCATTATTTATATGGTTACTAACAAATTGGATACATCTACTCGTGAGGAATGGGAAAAGGAGGTTGGTAGCGTTCAAGAAAATGAAGTCCCTACGTTGGAGCAGCTTCTGACTTTTCTAGAAAAAAGATGTGTAACATTGGAGATGGTAGACAAGGGAAAAGTTAAAAGTGAAGTTTATACGTCGCAAAACACAAAAAAGACAGACAAAAGGGTGGCATTGGCTGTTTCAGCACCAGGGGCTGGGACCTGTAAAGTTTGTCAAGGACAGCATCCTATTTATCAGTGTAGCAAATTACTGGGATTAGGAACAAATGAAAGATATCACGAGGTGAAGAGGCTTAAACTGTGTACGAATTGCTTTAGACAAGGCCACATAGCAAGAGAGTGTAGATCGTCGAAATGCAGGAAGTGCAATGGCCTGCATAACACTCTGCTGCACTACAATAATAAAGGTGATGAATCAGCTCGATTTAAGGTCAAAGAAGAGCAGGAGAAGTCCTCCTCTGTTGGTTCAGGTCAAGATCAGAAAAGTGGATGTGAGGTAAATCAACCTGCACCAGTAGTCACCTACTGTATTCCAGAGCAGCATATGCAGGTGATCTTGTCCACTGCGAGAATCTATGCAGAGGATGTTAATGGCGATTTACACATATGCAGAGCGTTATTGGATCCGGGCTCTCAGGTGACAATAATCACGAAGAAGTTGGCTGATAAACTTAAAATTCCTTGCAAGGACGTGAAAACCCCAATCAGTGGCATTAATCGAGCTCAGGTTCAAACTCAAAAATCAGTATCAATCAAAATAATATCAACAACTTCAGGATTCACATCACGACAGGATTGTTTGATACTGCCAGTTATCACAGAAGACTTGCCACAAGTACGCTTGAATAAATCAAAATTATGTATTCCTAAGGATTTGGATTTGGCTGACCCTGAGTTCGATAAGCCAGGCACTGTTGATTTGCTGCTGGGAGCTGGTATTTTCTGGCAATTGCTGTTGCCAGGAGAAGCAATTGCTATAGCAAGTCAACCAGTTTTGCATAACACAAAATTAGGATGGATTGTTGGAGGAAAAATCCCATCTCAATCAAAGCATTTGGAAGGAAAGGTATGCAATTTGATAACAGATTCATCATTAAAGGATCAACTGGAACGATTTTGGCAATCCGAGGAACTAAATTATATATCTCCAGAAGATAAACAAGAAGACTTCTGTGAGAAGCACTTTCAAGATACTTATGTTCGAGGAAAAGATGGCAGGTTTGAGGTAGAATTACCTAAGGACTCGGAAGTTATCTTAGGAGAATCGTTTCAATGTGCATTGAAAAGGCTTAATCAACTGGAGAAGAGATTTGACAAGCAACCTGATCTGAAAGACCAGTATTCCCAGTTTATGAAGGAGTATCAGGATACAGGGCACATGTCTCTATGTGATATGACAAAAGAACCAGGAACAGGACAATATTACATACCTCATCAACCCGTTATACGTGAATCGAGTTTGACTACAAAACTGAGGGTAGTCTTCGACGCCTCAGCGAAGACAACATTGGGCACATCATTAAATGATAAACTTTTACCAGGGCCTAATCTACAAAAGAGCATAGTAGAACTCTTGATACGCTTTAGGTGTCACGAAATAGCCCTTATAGCAGATATTGAGAAGATGTTCAGGCAGGTCAGCTTGAAGCCTTGTGATAGAAACCTGCAGCGAATTCTATGGCGAAGTAACTCCCAAGAGCCAGTGTCCGTCTTCACCTTGAACACCGTAACTTACGGCACAAAGTCAGCACCTTGGTTAGCAATGAGGTGTCTTAAAGAACTGGCAAGATTGGAAAAAACAGAATTTCCAGAGGCAGCTGAAATTCTATCTAGGGATTTTTATATGGACGATTTGATTTCTGGTGCCAGTACGGTTGGGGAAGCTATACTGTTGCAGAATCAGTTGTATGAGCTACTTTCTCGAGGACAATTTCATTTACGTAAATGGAGAAGCAACAACGCCTCGGTCTTGGAACATGTCACATCACAGAAAAATGAGGATTTGCTGGTTATTAATTCTCAAGAAGCAGCTAAGACTCTGGGACTTCTTTGGGATTGTAAAGGGGACATGTTCCAGTACAATGTTGGAACGCCACGATTAGAGGATGTCACAAAACGAAACGTTTTATCTGTGATTGCGCAGATTTATGACCCTATTGGATGCATAGGACCAATTATAATAGAAGCTAAATTCATTTTACAGGAGTTGTGGAAATGCGAAGTAAGCTGGGATGATAAAATGCCCTTGGAGTTGTCAGATAGATGGAGCAAGTTCGCTACATCAGTGCGATCTTTGGATACACTGAAAATTCCTCGCAACGTTAACCCACAAAACGATACCAAAAGGATTATTATTCACGGCTTTTCAGATGCCTCTCAGAAGGGCTATGGTGCCTGTATCTATGTGGTCAGTCAATCAGAAAATGGGAACATGCAATCCAATTTGCTTTGCTCTAAGTCTAGGGTTGCACCAGTGAAACAGCCACCAACATTACCAAGGCTTGAGCTCAACGCTGCATTGGTGCTGGCTAGACTGACTGATGTGGTCAGAAAATCAATGCTATTGACCATTGATGAGGTACATTTGTGGAGTGATTCCACCATCACTTTACAATGGATACATTCTAGCCCTAAAGATGTCTACGTCAGAAACAGGGTGAATGAAATTCAGCAATTGACGGATGGAGTATCTTGGCATCACGTACCCACAGACAGTAACCCAGCGGATGTTCTATCCCGTGGTTGTACGACCGAAGAACTTAAATCTCACAGGCTTTGGTGGCATGGACCAGCGTGGCTATTAAGCCCTTCGGATTGGCCTCAGCCCAATATTGAAATTCCAGAAAAGATAGTGAAAGGGCCAATGGTAGTTCATGTTGCAGGAACGAAACGAGTTTATGGTATTTTGCAGAAGTACTCCTCCCTCTCTAAATTGCAGCGTGTTATGGCATATTGTTCACGCTTTGTACACAATCTGAAGAACCCCGAAAACAAACATGTTGGACCATTATTGGTAGAGGATCTCGACGCAGCTCTCGTACTTATATTGAGATGGACTCAGGAGGAGGCCTTTGGCAGTGAATTTAATGCTCTACAAAGGAAGAGTCAAGTTGAATCAACCAGTCCACTTTTGAACTTGAATCCATTTTTGGATGAAAAGGGATTGATGCGAGTTGGAGGCAGGTTGAATAATTCAGACCTCCCAACAGACATGAAGAATCCTATAATTTTACCAAAGCACCATATCACAAGACTTATATTACGTGAAGAACATGTTAGGCTCCATCATGGTGGACCTCAACAATTGCTATTTATGGTTAGAAGAAAATATTGGCCTATTTCTGGCGCAAGGCAAGCCAGAGATGTTACTCGAGGTTGCATCCCATGCTTCAAATTTAAACCCAAGTTAGTCGAATACAAAATGGGAGACTTGCCAAAGGAGAGGGTCACTGCTTTAAGTCGTCCTTTTGAGACCTGTGGTGTGGACTACGCAGGCCCTCTACAAGTTAGAGAAAGTCGTAGAAGAGGCAGAATCCACATTTCTAAGGGCTACATAGCCATCTTTACGTGTTTTGCAACTCGAGCCGTTCATATAGAGTTGGTGACGGATTTGACAACGGAATGTTTTCTGGCAGCACTACGTCGATTCACCTCACGGCGAGGTGTGTGCACCACCATATTCTCAGATAACGCCACTAATTTCGTGGGTGCTTCCAGAGAGCTTCGCGACGTCTATGATTTTTTGATGAAACAACAAGATGAAATTACCACAGCCTTAGCTATTCAGAAGATAAACTGGAGCTTTATACCTCCAAGATCACCAAACTTTGGAGGTATTTGGGAGGCGGCTGTTCGCCTTACGAAGAAACACTTATATACCGTCACAAAGGGTCTGGCTTACACGTTCGAGGAGTTTAATACTCTTTTGATAGAAATTGAATGTATATTAAACTCTAGGCCTCTCTTTCCTATGTCATCTGACCCTAAAGATTGTTCAGCATTAACTGCTTCTCATTTTTTGATTGGTTCTATACCTTATGAGCCTGCGTCTAAAGATTTTTTAAAGGTATCAGATGGTGGTCTATCGCGATGGCAACACTTGCAGAAAGTGAAGCAGCAGTTTTGGAGAAAGTGGCAGCTTGATTATCTTCAGACTTTGCAAGTTAGGTCTAAATGGGCTAAAGATCACAAAAATTTGGAAGAAGGTTCGTTAGTGCTGCTCATAGAAGATAATCAACCTCCACTATGTTGGACTTTAGGTCGAGTAGTTCGCACTTATCCTGGTAGAGATGGGATAAATCGTGTCGCGGATGTGCAAACGACAAAAGGACTTTATCAGAGGAGCGTTAGAAAGCTCTGTGAGTTGCCATCGGATAGATGATCATTTCTTATTTACAGGTTTACGTTACACATTTACTTTTTTTTTCTCGTTTATTAGAATTAGCTCATTTGAGATTATATCGAGTCTTTAATCATTCAAAATTTTATTGTATTAGTTATTAAGGACATTGTTTTTTATACTTGAAATTGTATTTCAAGGGGGCGGAATGTACAATGTCGTTACGAAGCAAACTCAATATTTAAATTTAGCGCCCGATCGCAGCGCTCTTTTGTTAAAAAAAGAAATAGTCACGCGATTTTTCTCGAGCGTTCTGAAGTAAAAAAAAAGATTGAAAAAGCGTATGCACGTACAAAACGATCTGTAGTTTTTGATTTTGAATAAAGTTTGTTGAAGTTTTAAAATACACTTTTGTTTTGCTGGTTACTAACAATAGTAATAATAAAAATGGCAATAAAAACAAGGAAAAATGGAACAATTAAAATAGAATCACAAAATAAAGGTATAAACTTTTCATTTATAAAAAGTGCAAGAAAATTGGTTAATTTTGAACATCTTGTCAATATCGTTAAATAATTAATCGCGACAAATGGGATATATATCGCTCTTACCATTAATATCAATAATTCGCCATCACCCCGAATGGTTCGAATTATATGAATTATTTGAAACTTGAACGGAATCAATTTAATGCACTACATACTGATGCATGTAATTATTATTAATAATTGCAAGAAATTAAATTATTTCTTTCAGCGGTTTCGTCATTGTTCGCGCAACATAAATTATTTTCTTACTTCAACCGAATTAGAATAAACAAATAGATTTGTGTGATTCGAGACATTTATCTTTGAAACGCGTATATTCCACTTTCATTCGCGGAATAAAAATAAAAATTTAATTCCCACTTTTACAGTAACCGAGGGAAATGGATACTTCCGCTTGATTTGAAACTTTTCATAATATACTCTTATAAAAATAAAGATTTAACGCTTTAAAATCTTGCCGCGGTATGTAACTGAAAGTTTCATTTGTTCCTGTCTTTAATAAAAAAAAAAAAAAAAATATATTTTTTAAGATCAAATATTACATTTCCTTTTTCAACTCGTAAAACAGCGATATAATTCGACAGTTTAGTATATAAATTATTCAACGATTTACAACTTTCATAAAATTCAAATTATTTATTCTAAAGCAGTTATCGCCCGCGCAAACTATGATTAAACGTTAAATAAATCAAATGCCGTCACTACGATGACACTTGGAATAACAAAATCATTGTTCCCGTATAAAATTATGTATTTATATCGAACCCCGTCAATTGCTTTCCTGTCGCACTCGAACGAGTTTATAGTTTTGGAAAAGTTACCATAAATCAATAGTTCCACTTGGAACTATCCTAAGGTAACAAGTTAAATCCTAATATTTATTGTGAATAACTATTCAACGGCGATTGAATTGGCCGGCGGAATTAACAAAACGTTAGCTCGGATGCAACCTTTTGTCCGAGCATCAGCTTGTCGTTTGCGGGCGTTACAATAACATGATTTATACGCTGTTATTGTACGTGTAGTTATGGATTATAAGTTAATACCATGCGGATTTAACAATGGCCACTTTGAAAATGAAAATTGTGGCATAATGGTGTTAGGAAGAAGGCCATTTTTCATCGGCGGATTCGCCCCTCTCATTCAAATCGCGCGATATATTACTCGAAACAAAATCAAGGACAGGAAAAAAGTTATCAATCAGAGCAGGGACAGGGCCGAACTGTGCATAGTATTCTGAGGACTAAGCACAGACATTTGGACATTTCTATAACATTTCTGTTCACATATTAATTGTCCAAATAAGCAAGATATTACACGGAGAAAATAGTTGGAACAAAAATTATTATATTGTATAAGAACATTGACGTAAAGCATTTTGTTGTGGTATTTTAATAGAATAACAGTCCAGTATAGTAAAAATTGTAGGTCTTTAAAATGATTTTACGTCAGTCTTATTATAAGGTATAGTAATTTTTGTTCCAACGTTTTTCTGTGTGTATTATTATTAATAAAGTTGCTACTATATTTTGCAATAACTCGGGGATATGTATGCATTTATAATTTTCTTTTGACCAGAATATAATATTTAAAAAAAATGTCGATAACAAGGAATAGAACCCGTTACCTCACAGTCATCAGTCGCATACTTTACCACTACTCCGCACTGCTATTCAAAAATATATACGTCTTCGTCAAACTCTAGTATCAGTCCAAGAGGGGTCGTGTCGTGTTTCTAATATTATTTATAATATATTTATTTAAAAAAAAAAAAAAACTACATTATATTACAAAGAACACTATAAATACACACACACACACACACACACACACCCCAGAGTTGTTATAAAATATGGCAGGGACTTGTAATAAATTTCTCTCGGTGCATAAACAGTTACAATTATATAAATTTACAAGGCGCGTTGTGTAGATTTTAACCGCCCATTTCATTGTCACAAGCGCGCGCGGTGATTCGTATTTTTTCCTCGAATATAATGCGCAAGGTTAGTAATCAAAAGTGGCGCATCCTGGCGGGCACTATTGTTAGAAAACCGCACCTATGTATCAGCGAAGACACGCAACGTTGGTAAGCGGGAAGTTTCGGTCGCATGGAAATGATTTGATGATGGATCGAGCAAATTTCTACGGCAATATGCACTTAGCAGACAACCCCGAAATGCTTTTGACCGCGGCTATATTTGCATGCCACCAATTGCAGTCGTACGTTTAATAATCTTATATTAAAATATATAATATCGTTTGAATAATGCGCCGGTCCGGCTCGTAAAAAAGCCCCGACCGGCCATGTGGCAATAAAATCCGATCGAAAGTGCCAAGCAATGCCGTTCGAGTCGAACGGATTTACTTTCACTGGGCATTTTGCGGATGAAATTTGCAAATTTTGCAAAAGTAAAATTTAGTCGGAGAGGAGTTACTGATTCAAATTATCTCTAAATGCCGCCACTGGAGGTAATATTTAATTTAGAGCGCGTTAAGCAATTTGCAATGTACATGTATGTAAATTTCGGCTCGCTCAACAGTTTAAAAATAATTGCGCATTACAGAAAACGAACCGCGCGTTAACCTTTTCCACAGATTTGTTTATTCGACCGACAAGGAGGGAGGGAAAAAAGGGAAAACAAATCTGAAACTGATTCACTCTGGTAAAGTTACTTGTTGCAAAACGAGTTCAAATCTCGTTGAATTACTTTTTTCCATTTTTTAAATAATTATACCACTTTGTGTTTGGTGTTACTTGGATATTTCGTTAACGATAAGAGAAAAATAATAAAACATGAGGTGCTACAATGAGGAAGTACAAATAATTCCAAGCATACGTAATCTATCCTCTCCCCCCTCCAAATTCCACCGACAAATATGCAACGTTTAATGTCGAAGATGTGCATCCAGCGTCGTAAGCTCGGCGCCGTTTCTACGAATGCGCAGGGGCGTAAAAATTTTTTTAATAAACAAAATTGATAAGTTTTATTGGCCGTAAAAGTAAAAAGAAAAAAAGTACCGCGGGCATTAAGTTAATTTTTCAACGTCATTTTGCGCTAATGTGACATTAAAGTTCGTCGCCGAATCAAACGACGGCAACTTTAATGGATTTCGTAACAGTAAACGCGAGAGAAAAAAAAGGGGGGGGGGGAAGAAAGAGCGCAAAAAAAAGAACGGGTAGGAGAAAAAAAGAAAAACATTGTCACAATTCTATCTGAGTTGCAGCTAGGGTAGGGTAGGGTAGGGTAGGGCAGCAGGTAGGGTAGGGGGGGGGACTTTGTGATTCGCGCGGACGAACAGAAAACTGGCTCATAAAGTGTCCCCGTTGATTGACATCGGGCGGCCGTTGCGCGGTAAAACGCGCCATTGTTTGTTATATAAGTTTGCGAATTTGATGAAGCGATTTCAGCGGGAAGGAACGGAGCGACAAGCGGACGCGAGGTCCTTATCACTCTCCCGGGACGTCACTTTGGCAACTACAGAGGGTTCCGGGCCCAAACGACTCCGGATATAAGCACCGGATAAGAAAGTTGCGCGCGCTATGAAAAATGCAACGGCCCCGGTTATCGCTGACGTGAATTTTTCATCGCGCCCCGTCTCCAAACTCCGACTTCTGGCCACGCGAGTACGCTTTGCGCTCCGCAACTTCGTTTTTCTTTTACACTTTTATCGAACTCGGAGCAATCCGCGACAAGCACATTACCACGGCATCGATGTCAATTGCACTGTTTTTGATATCGCGTTCCTTTAAATTCCATTGCCTGCTTCTACCCGCTCAACTCAATTTTATCGAATCTTACTTCGCTCCTACGCTTTTTCTTCCCTTTTTATTTGTTCTTCGTTTTTATACACACACACACACACACACACATACATACATACATACATATATATGTAATTCTTTTTTGGTTTCTTGAAATTGAAATATTATTTTATTATTATTATTATTGTACTGATTATTATTATTGTAAATGGAAATATTCTTGCAAACTTAAAATATTGAAACAAATTAAAATCCAATTCAATTTGCATGATTATTAAGATAAATTAAACATTTTCGTTTGACAATAAATTAAAATTAAAAGCGACCATTTCGAAGTTAAATTCGGACTCGGATTCTTTTCCGATTCGACTAAAAAGGTGTTTACTGCACATTAGTTTCTTGCATTACTGTTCTTAATGAAAACTCAATAAAAATATAAAAACTCGTAAGCTCTAAAATTGCACTGACGTGTGAAGCTTGAAAAGTAAATATTTAATCATTGTTTTAAGTTATATTTAAATGCGATGTATAATGCTCGGTATTATATTAAAATTAATTCGTCTGTTCTGTCATTTATTAAAGAACTTTTGTACTTGTAAAAATAGGTACTTTTAATAGATGGAATCTTTCGTCGCGAAAAAGCCAACTATTTTCATACGCCGATCAATTAAATCATATCATATTGATTTTTAATAAATGCAATGAAACTTTTAAGAAAAGTAATTTGGATTCAATATTGATCTCTTTTTTCTTTTTTTTGAACTTGCATTTAGAAGATATAAATACATGATTTACAGGAAAATCCGTTGCGAAATAATTCACTGCAACATTTTGCTGAAATTATTTCCAAGCTTACCGTCAAATGTAACGTATTTGTATGGAAAAAAAATTATTTGAGTCGATCGAAGACAATTTGTAGGAAAAAAGTGTAACAGTTAAAATTTTAGTCGAATCAAATTAAAACAATCACGGTGCTTTGCATGGAAAATTCGTCACTCGTCATTATAAATGTTATTACATTCTTTGACAACCTGTTCACTTTAACAAAATTCAATTAATCAAAGAGAAATAAATTATTCGTTTATTTTATTTAACGAGTCGAAACGATCGAATTTGCATGTAACGCGTGTCTCCCTGTTTCCCTCTTTTTTTTCTTTGTACTTGAATTAAATTTTCGAATAAGCGGATTATTGTACCGCCGATATGATTTGATTTTTATTTTATAATTACTTTTTTGTTACATAAAACTATATAAAGAAATTTAACAAGCAAATAAGCTTCGATTGCGTTAGCTATCGTACGCAAGAGATTAATCGAACAATAAATCCGAGCAATGCAGGTATATAAATTTTAATATTACACTAAAAAAGAAGAAAAACTACGTTAAAAATTTATGAGACGAAACTCAATCTGTGGCTATGTTTACGAAAATATTTTATAAACAATTCTAACACACACAAAAAAATTCTTCTAAATCTGTATATACGAAGAAAATTACCATTGCCAATGCTGGCCCTAAAAAAATAAAACACTTAATATTCCCATAAAAAATTGGATTCGAACCCCAAAAGACAATTTATGAACATTCGATAAATTATGAAAGAAATACTACAATAAAGCATTTGTTCCAATAAATCTGTAAAGATTCCAATAAATTTATAGGAAAAAGTACTTTATTTTAGTACTCATTTCATATTTTATTATAAATATGTTCATAATTTGTCTTCTAGGGTTGCAATCCAATTTCATATGGTAAAATTAACTCTTTATATTTCTACATTTATACACGGGAAAAAAGACGCCATAGGGTTCACAGCAAAATGGCATTGATTCAACATAGACAATATATGTAAGATCAACACGGTGTATTGCGTTGGCCTAACAGCGCGCCTTCTTTTGTTTTACCGAAATTATATGACTGTTTTACCGACAGAGCACGGTTCA
>JABFPN010005111.1:0-13745 GCA_022817305.1 Leptoteleia sp. ZL-2020 | reverse complement strand
ATAGAATACTATACAATGTGTATAGAAAACATTCCCAAAAATTATAAGTGATACACATACAAAGAACGTATAGGTTCAGTATTCCAGGATTTATTGCTAAATATGCTATTTATTTTTCTCGGTGTATTTTGTCGAAACACAAAATTAATTAGGAAGCTCCAGTAAATTTGAACGTAAACTTTTTTTTTTGTCAATGTAAAATCCTAATAATCTATCCGTAATATCTTGTCTACTTATAATAGGAATAGGTATATAATATTAACATTTTATTATTAATTGTAGCTAAAATATTAATTTTTTTAACGTGTTCTTCAATCGTTTTAGAAAATACTAATTTATAATACACGAAAATTAAAATTACTCTTAAATACTTAAAAACTTTATAATTTTATAATGCTAACTAAATCTTAGTGGAACAAATTGAAATCATTCGTTTGCTAACGCTTGTTTCCCTCGTAACTCTGTAATTTTATTATTAAGTTACACTTTGGATGTTAATTTAGGGTAAAATTTGATTCTGCAAATGATTCTTAAATTTAGTTTACATTCTTTAGGGCGTAAAATTACTTTTTTATTAAGATATAAAAAACAATATGTATCATTCAATTTTACAATTTATTACACTGAGGGCTAATTCTTATTTGTGTATTATTATTATTATTATTATTACTCTTATCGTTGTTATTGTGATAATTATTCTTATGTAATTATTACAAAAATACAAATATTGATTTTTGTTACAGATATTTACATATTTTCTTTTTAGTTGATTATAACAAAAAATATTGCTTCATTGAAGCTGTATAGAAAAGTCGATAAAGTTGCGTTGATTATACTAAAAAAAGGTTCTTTATTAAATGATCGCATAACGATTTTATATATATGTATTAAATGGTAACATTACTCGTGTACATGTAGATCGAAGCATTGAACTTGACTTCTTAAGTGCATCAATTTTTAAGAGCGAAATAATTTTTCACTTCTTTTCTTTTAATAAATATTTAAGGGGATGAAATGAAAAAAAATGTCTCTCTTCGGGAGGTCAAGTATTTCGACAGTTGCAGGAAACCGCAAATTCCACTGAGATTAGGGTCCCATAAATCTCCACAATGATCAATTATTGTCTGCATCAAGGTCTCAGATGCCCTCGCTTTTAAGCCATTAGATTACCGCTGTCACGATGTGGTATCCAGTCCGGATCGAGATCCCTACAAATGACCAAATCTTGTCACCATCGTGTATCTCAAGTCCCGTCGTCTTGCGTTATTACATTATAGTCATAGCACGTAAATAATTGTATTTTCCATCATTTTATGCAATATTCAAATTTGTCATCTATTACATTTCTTTTTTAATTATTATCTATTAATTAACATACAGTATCCATTTACGATCAGTATTCATGTATGCTTTGCAAAGGTCCCGCGCATGATTTCGGTAAAATTAATTATCCAAAAGTTTCGTGTTTATATTATACCATTATTAACTGATATATAGGATGCTTTCACGTGTGTAAATGTAATTTTAATTCAATTTTAGATCGCAGTCTAATATTTATTTAATATAATTTTATTTATAATTGTATATAAAAATAAATTTAACTATTTGATTATAAATATTTGTAATTGATATATACTTGTAATTATATATCATAACACTGAATTGTAATTAATAATAATAATAATAAAAAGGAAAATTAAAGTACACTAACGATAAGAACGTGGAAACAGCTACCGTTATAAGGAAATTATAATTATCTTGCCTTTAATTACGTTGCACTTACTTACACAGGCAATTATATTACCCATTTATTGCCTAAGATAACTGTGAATTAATACTTTTAATTTTTTAATTAAAACTACAATGTAAAATTAATTTATATTTCAAATTTAATAACTCGCAATTTGTCGCAACGTTTTGAGAAATATATGGCGCTCATTTAAATAATTTTATTTTCAATTAGCAAGAGAGTTTCCCGGCGTTCGTTTAACCTTCAAATAATCACTTTCTGATTAACATTATTTAATATTTAATATGTTAATTTACCACGTTTAAAGTATTCTTTCAAGTTGTCAGTCTCTTCCGATATTTAATAGAAGGGAACCAAAATTAATAATTAAAGGATATTAAATAATTAAAGGTAATTAAAGGATGACTATTATTAATTATTACATAGATATATGTGTGCAATATTAGATATGGAAAATAATATATAATCGCAAATTGTGAAAATTAAAATTCATGTTATTGACTTTAAGAATTGGATTGCTTACTTACTAAATTTTTGTTTAATTAAAATTTTTATCTTCTTATTTAGATGTGTAATATATATAAAGAATTAACTATAATTATTAATGTCATTAATAAGTCAATAATTAAGAAAAAGAAATTGGAATTATTAATGATTATTAATAGTTTCAGCACTTTTATTAAGGATCAATTAATGAATCTTGTTGAGATTTAAGCGCTAATTACAGTATCTTGTACAACCAAAACTCCAAAGGATAAAGTTTATAACACTTACTTGAATTGCGATCTTGAGGGGTAGTAAGAATTCGCCTAAGGTTAAAAGCTCTTTGCTACTGGCACGGACCCAGGTTGATCTACTGGGTGTGCCACACCGCCTAGGGGTCCATTATGTTTCAAATTTGCGGTAGACTTTACAGAAGCCTGCTGTGAAATATTGGTACAATTGACATTTGATTATTTATTGAATATTTATGCTTACGTATGCTTTAATTTATGTAACTTTTGTACGATGTTACACGGGAAAGAAAGTATTCGTTTTGGTAGGTAAATGAGTTTATCTAGCAATTTTTAACTAATTTAGTAAGAATTTATTCTATTTGCAGAAGGAAACAGATAATAAATCGACTAAAATGAATATTTAAAAGTTACATAAGCTGTATGGCTGATTCAACCATACACTTATTTTATGGGGACTGAACATAACCTCAACATGTCGACGAAAACTACTTGGATTTCACTGTGTTTTGGATTAGATAAATTTGTATGACTGATTCAGCCATTCAATGTATATGTAAATTGAATCAACTAGCTAGGTTAGTTTTCATAAATTCGACTCACATAAATTTGTTTGGCTCCGATAATTATTATTTCCACCCATGTCAATAATAGTCAAACAATATATCTAACTTAAATAGAAATTTATTAGTGCACTTCATATTTTTTTCCGTGTACATTCGGGTAGTCTAATAAGAAATCATGTAAATTCTTGAAGCATTGATTTAAAGTTTCAACAAATTATTTTATTAGAAGAAAATATTTTGCTTAACAAATTTCTAAAAGCAATTCTATTTTATTTCTTTCTCTTCTACTCTTTCTCCTAATTGACGATTGATTAATATCTAATTTTACTAGACGATGGTATATGATTCATCTTTTTACATAATTACTTTGAAAAATGCGAGCGTGTATGCTTACGTTGCCGATGACGGATGCACGGAGAAAAATAATTTTGTTTTATTAACATGAATAATCGTGTTATTATTTTCATGCTATGCAAGTAGTAATATTTGATTTTATAACATGTAAAACTTGGTTATTATTAAATATCAGGTTGAAAGAAGGTCTCATGTTTTTTTACATTGAAAAATATATTTAAATTATCTTTAGCTACCAAGAGGGAAGAACTATATGTGTAATTTAGATTAGTAATGACTAGTACTCGACATTAATTTGGATCTCGAATTTGACCTTGATTAGTTTCATGTTTCCAGATTATATAGGGTTGAAATTGTAGACGTTTTAACTAAATTCGTCTACAAATTTTGTTGGAATATGCCTTTGTATAAAAGGAATCCAGAGATCTATGATTTTTTCCTGAATTTTACAGAGATTTCAAAGGATTTCATTCCATTAGGGTGTATTGAAATTTAGGAGTAAAGAAAGACAATAATGTTTTTGTTATAAATTGCGTTTATTTAAGAATGAGGAAAGTTATATTTTGGATAAGTGCTATGCTTTAGGGTAAATTGTAGAAAGTGTTTGTCGATAGGTTTACTGATGTGAATAAATGCGAATTTGTGGGTTGTTAGTAGGTAATTTCTAACTTGAGAGTTGCAGCAAACCGGTGTCTCGGAGTTAGGGGGCGATTCGATAGGAGCTTTTGAAACAAGCAAGGAAACAAATGAGCTTCTGACTCGAATGCGGAACAAACCAGTTTGGGAAGAAATCTAGCTCTATTCTGTCCTTTTGTGGCGTTTTTGCATCACAATGAACGAAGGTCTAAGTGCTCCAGGGCTCTCATTGAGGGAACGTGTTATTCATACGTAGAATATACGGATTTCAATAGATTCTCTAGGGTTAATGTAAATGAATTTTTTTTATTCTAAATCTAAGCCTTTGTATCAATTCACTGTATTTAATACATGCTAGTTTCGTAAGTTTCGTTAATTTTATAATATTTCTCAAAAAATTCTGTTGTTTACAATTAAAGGAAAAATATCTTCTAGTTTTCATGAAATTTCAATTTAGAAACATACCATTAAATGATAAAAAAAAATATAATTTAAATTTAACGCGATAGTGTACGTACCGACTCAAATTCCGGGCGAGAAAAATTATTATAGTTTACAACAAACAAACTTAATCGAGCTGATTTATATAAGATTTCCTATATTTCCCCCCCCCCCACCCCATATGATATAAGCTGATATAATCTATTGCACTCCCAAGAAAATATACATAATTCATCCCGATATAGATTGTTTGTTGAAAACTGTACGTTCTTCCCGACAAATTTCCCCTTAAACTTTTTCTTAGTCTAGTTATATTTAATTTAGAGATTTCCATACATGACCCATATTTTAGTCATATTTATATTTATCGAGCAGAAGACTTTCAATGAAAATTACTAGACTGTTTCGTGTTCTTAATACAATCAGCCTCATTGTTCACTAATTCTAATATAATAATTAAAGAGACAGAGAAAGAAAAATGGTTTTTAACTGTATCAAAACTTTCACTTAAATGTACCAAAATGAAACTAAATTTTAATGTTCTTTTGGGGACTCCATTACAGCGAATGAAAAAAATTGGACCCGCGGGCGGGGGAGGGGGGGCAAAGTGGTACCTTTTCACAAATTTCATTGGTTCGCTTGTTGTTAATTTTTCCGGCTATACCATGGAAGGCGCACGGGCACACCGTGCATGTGCTTAATATAATTCACATCTTTGCCATTAAAGCATCCCCTTTAGTTAATACTTCACCTTGCACGAGGGTACAAAGTATCATCGACGGGACGAAGGGCGTAGTTAGGTCGGTGGAGCTTTTCTTACACGTCGCTGCTCGACAAAGTAACTGTCGACGTCGAGTACGCGCGCATGTATATTAATAGGCGCATATATTCAGAGCCGATACACTTTCCATCACCGGTCCTTTCCGCCGTTTTATACAATTTCTGTCCCTGTTTTTTTCCCATCCGCCCAACCGCTCTGATCGATCATTAACGGGACAATGGATCACGCTTGCCGCCACGCGGAGTACGTGTGCGTGCGTGTCCGGCGCCTACCACCGACACATAAATCACGACGCCACGGCGAATCCACAAATTGACCGGGCTTATTGCGATGGTGATTTCCACCAGTCACTTGCTTAGTCCGCATTGGCCGTTTGCCATTTTTATGACATATATTCTGGCCTGATAAAGCTGCAATCTCGTGCCATTGATTTATACGCCTTTTTACCTAGACCAACAATCATTCCCCAAACTTTCACCCAATTCTTCGTGGGATTCTCCATTTTCGCAGAGCGCTATTCTTTAAACCCCTATTCCTTCGTGGAACTGAAGAATGGAACGGTTTTACAATTGGGCATATAAAAAAGTAATGTTTGCAAACATCCGGAAGGTCAAATTAACCAAACAAAAACAATAACATTGTTTATTTACATTCAAAGGGCATAAAAATGGATGTAAATACAAAATAAAAACATAGTTTGTTTACATTTTGTATTTTGAAAACGTTTCATTTTTCAGTACCATTCTGTCCCTTGTGCTCTTCGCCAATGCAAAAGGTTTTTTTGTTTGTAACTTTCAAACTTGAAGAAATTCAAAAGTTCGTTGGGAAATCTTACGAGATTGTTCCCTTTGAGACAATTATTATTTGTAATGTTACGCGAATTGTTTGTGTGACATAATGAGGGTAATAAATGAATGTTGTTAAAATTTAATAATTGTACAAATTGTTTATTTACCAAGCAAGGCGTAATGATTACTTTGCGTTGCAATAAATATTTTTTCAATTTTATCTTACGGTTCTTTTTAATAATAAATTAAAGTAATTTTTTTTTGTTAGCTTATAAGTAAGTTTAATTGCGTGTAGAAAATTGCACGTCAGTATTATTATATTTGTCGTAATTGTATCGTAATTGTCAATTTGTACATGGTAAGCGTTGAAAAAATATGTGAAAAAAAATAATATTTATCTGTGACTGCTGCGGAATGAACTTGTCACAGAAAGACAATCACGATGATAGTTATTAAAGTTGAATTTTCTTTAAAATTTACAGGTCAGTTTCGTGGTCAGTTTCCGCAGCACTCTGCCCGGTCCGCGTTTTTTTTTTTTTTTTGGCCCAATGAGAGGCCATCCGTGTGTAAAGTGTTCGTCGAATCCAGGATCTTGACCCCGAGTCCAATTAGTGCTTACCTGATTTGTATTGTGAAGAGGAGGAATCCGTTGAAACTACACACATTGAACTCGTTTCGTGGTTAAGGTGAGTTTAACAAATCCATTAGAAAAAAAGTATCGGAGAATGAATTATTTATTTTAACAAAAAAGCGTAGGTCTTACTGTGGAAATATTTTCAATTTGTTATATATTTCCTTTGTTCTTTGGTACCAAGATAATTTGGACTCTAAATGCCTATCCGTTAATCGAAATTGCGTTTTTATGGGAAAAAATCCTAGCTTTTATTACCAATGATACACTCAAAAAAATGTTTATTTAAGAGTAATAGAATATTCTTATATTAAATAGGATTTCCATTCATTATATGGACAAAGTGAAATTCTATTAATAATAAGAATAAATTAGTCTTAGAAAACATATATTTATATAAAGAATTATTTCCATTTATATTCAATGGATTTGTTTTAGAGAAAAGAGTAAAGTAGTTTTAGTTTAAGAATATTCTTATTTTTAATAGATTTTCTATCAGTTTTAATAAGAACATTTTCTTTGTACAGGTTTCTTAACACAAGCATATTTTTTTTCTGAATGTAATATAAATTATTTATTTTTATATTTAGTTCTAATATAAACAGTACTGGTATTAAATTAATAGATTTAAAAAAGCGATATAACCAACGGTACCCTCGTGGAAAAGAATGCTAAAAAAATGTTGAAAAACGCTAAAAAGCTGCTAAAATTGGGACTTTTTAGCATTTTTCAGCATTTTTTATTCAAATTATCTTTAGTTCAACTCAAATTGGATCTATTTTTTTTGGCTTTACTCCTCTAAATTACACTGAGAAAAATATGATAGAGTAAAGTACGATTTGTGTTAGTAAAGCGAATGCATAAGGCATTGCTCGTGTTTTTTTCCAACATTGCAAGGCCTTTTTACCAACAGTGATGGTACTTTTTGCGTTGACGCTTATAATCACTGAAAACAGTGGTTTGAGATTCTCTGATGTACAATTAAACTTTAAATACCTGAAGAAAGCTAGGTAAATAAAGATGACTCGTGGCTGAGTGGTTAAGTTGTCAACATTCATCACATTAGAGCGATAGCAACTTGAGTTCATTTCTTGCCGTTGGAAAAAAAAGCTTTCTATGTATAAATAATACGGATATAATTTTTAAATTTCATTTTAGTTGTCCTATCAGTGATAGTACTTTTTAGAATCACTGCCTTATGCATTCATATTACAAATATCTGATAAGAAAAATAGGTTACAATAATCGTATATATTCTGGGTATATTTCTCTCAGTGTACACTAAATTATTGCTAAATTCTTTCTCGTTAAGTTTTCGATTTTTCGTACCTTTTTATGCAAAAAAGATTAGTCTTTTTCAACAACTGTTTGTACCGAATTTCTTTAATTTTTTTTTTTTTTTATTGTAGTACCCAGACAAATTTTACTCTTCATACCTTATCCCGTTGAATGGAAAGCTAAATGATCATTTTCACTTAAAACGAACACTTCGATAACATTTGCGGGGAAGAATTTTGCACGTTATTTTTACGTTCAATGAAATCTGGGCCACGAGGTATTGCACAGGGGTAATTGAATTTCGTCATATGAATGGATAATTATGGGAAGAGGAATTCGCTGTTGGTATTAACAGAATGGAACAGCAACCTGTGTTAATAGAGATTATTGCATTAAGATCAAACTCCTGTTACGGTAGTTTATGATATTGAATTGCGTCGCATCCCGGAGTTGTACGTATTTCGTAGATAATTGCGCAGCTCATTTGCTACCAACTGAAAATATAACAAAAGTACTGCTCAAATAATCCATGCACGCATGCAAAGAACAATGAGGACATTCAAGTCGAAAAAAAGGAAAGAAACAAGGAGAGAATCAGATTAACTCAGTTATAATGTCATCGCAGGTTCAAGGTCAAGATTCGTAAGAAAAAAAAATTGTAGATTAGTATCTTCAGAAGCGAAAAAAGTTTAATGAATAACGTTGGATTAATTTCGTGTACTTTTAAATTCATGAAATCAACCAGCAGCAGAGATTTTATATGAATATTGTTGGATTGAAATAACGTTGAGGACGCTTCTTTTTGTTGACTGAATTATATTCTTTCCTTTCAATTTTTTCTACAATTTTCAGATAAATTTATTAGTAGTTTCTATTATATTTTATAATAATTTATATGAATGCGAGGTAACGAGTTCTATTCCTTGGTCACGATATTTATTTAATGGGGCTGACAATCAATTTTTTCAATGTCACAATATTCTATTTAATTAATGTTTGTAGAGAAGGATGAAAAATAAGTCCACTAGTAAAAATGAAACATATGTGGTCCACATATGCTTCTAGCCATATATGCTTTTAATAATTTCCTTATATGGAAATCAATTATTGGCATATATCGACCATATATGGTCATATATGGATATAGGAATAACATATATGTCCATATATGAATTTTTTATTTCCTTATATGAAATTCTTAAAACGTATACTAGGGTCGACTGATTACTTTTGTAATTTTCCAAAGATCTATTAAGTTTGTTTAGATTCAAATCAATCGGATGAAAATTGATGGGAATTTAATATTTTTCCTTTCGTTAACTGATAGATTGTTAACTAAATTTGCCCAATGTAATGATATTTCATTTGATTAATTGTTACTGAAAAGAAACAGGCTATTGGAGTTTTGACTGCTTTCCGTAATCGTGAAATGTTGTAATTCAGTTCCGATCTTCAAAGGGAAGTCTATCTTGTAAAGCAGATCGCGTCGAAATTGAAATTTGGAGCACAAATTAATGTGTCTGTTTCATCGGTTCCTTTTCCCTTGTGGCAACGTGCACTTTTACACGGATGCTTTCGAGAATGGCTTATCAGTCACTTTTTCCCTATTACAAATTCATTCGGTGTAAATTTTGTTAATTAACTTATTTATAGTTCAAATGTCAAAGTTGAAATATATACCCAAGTATCGTTCCCTTTTGAATTGCATCTTTTTCCTATTTACACGTAGATAACGCATCTCTTATCATGCTCGAAATTACTACACGGCTCGCTCGAAAATTACTTTCGAATGATAAAGTCAATACGTAATAAATGTGCAACCTTTTTTTTATTGCACCACCTCATTTTTATTAATATGGAAAAAAATATCTGTGCTGATAGCTAAATAAGTCTATGTACAAATAATTTACTAAGAATTTTTTTTCATTTATAAAACAATATTATAAACAATTTATAAAAACCTAGTAAAAATGAAACATATATGGTCAATATATGTTTTAACAATTTCATATAAGGAAAGAAAAAAATCATATATGGATATATATGTTTTTCCTTAATCCATATACGGTTATATATGATTGATATATGACCTTAATTTATATAATATTTTAGCTATATATGCATTTAATAATTTCCTTATATCAAAATTAGTTATTTTAAGGAAAAACATATATGTCCATATATGAATTTTTTATTTCCTTCTATGAAATTGTTAAAATGTAAATGGACCATATATGGACCACGTATGTGTCATTTTTACTAGGGTACTTCATATAATAAACAAATTCCTACGTATTCCATTAAAGATAAAATTTATTTTTGTGCAAAAAAACCTAATTCGTATTTGTAAAATTTACCTACAGGCGTTAAAATTAAATTATATAAACTGCATGGTTGGCGCAGCCATACACATATCTAATTTGAGAATAAATATTGCGCTATCTCGCAGCGGTACACAAAACATCCGGTTGCAGTTTCTGAATTTTAAAGTGTATTTAAACGTCAAAAGTTTACTCGTGTATCAATGAAAAAAAGAATGAAACAAATGAAAAAGTTTAGACGTGAAAGAGTAAATTATACATTATTACGTAAATAATAAGTCCTATGCGAGCTTGTCGTGCTGCTATTAAATTGGAAATAAATTAATGATTTCCTTTTAAATTATGGAAATTTATCTCTTTTAAAATGTACCTATTTGATAATTAAATTGGTTTGAACAATTGAAACTAAATTTCACATAGCAAATTTTAAATTAAAGAAACAATATATTTTTTTCAAAATTTATTATCGCCAATAATATCATAAGGAAGCTACTTATAACATTGCTTTTTTTTGTATCTATTTTTAAATAGTTTTAATATTTTGTATCTCCAATAAGCGTACGAAATCCGACAACTCTCGAAAAAATTTTTCATTTTACGCGGCGCGTTCTAAGTTTATAAAAATGTGTCGAGATCTGTCGTCGCTTTCTAAAATCCAATACGTGTAACTCGACAATGTTTATTCGAATTACGAAAAAAAAAAAAAAAAAATTCCCTCCTCTCTGTTATTCCAACCAACCACGGTTCAATTTATTTTCTTTTTCTTTCTTTAAACTTTTTTTTTCCGTCTTTTCTCGAGCCGGCCGAAACGCTTTCCAGATCGGAGCAAGAACAATATTCGGCAACATTATTTTAATATCGTTAATCTGAGATTGCAAAAGTGGCGCGATCGTGCGGGGGACGGGGGTGGGGAGGGGGTGGGGAGGGGTCTCGATATAACGGCGAACAATAGGAAAAAGTTGTCGGGCTTGATTAAGAATGAAGTGTAATAAAAATTCATTAATCGATGACGGTTGAAGATGATGCCTGCAGCGCGCGCACGCTTCCGAATCACGCTGCCTTTGGCTTGCCGCGAGTTTGCGATGGTTGCGAGTCGGACTTCAGTCGTTGCTGATCGTCGCCCGTCAGCATCGTCTGACGTTTGTGTGCCAAAGTTACACAGTTACTGTCGAGTCGGCCGTGCATGCGTCTCCGCGCCAATTAAACGTCTCTTCTTCTTCTTCCGGCGCAACTTTGTCTTCGAAACTTCCAAGTGCAACTTCTTCTTTTTCACCGCTTGTAACTCTCTGTGTTTTCTGTCGCAATTCAAACTTTAAGAAGAAGACGCGAACAAAACAAAAAAAAGCACCCACGCGCACGCACACTTCACGTTGCCTTCGATTCGTCCCGTCACCGGTACTCAAAGTAATTCTTTTTCGTTGGCATTTTTAATTTATTTATACATTTAACTTCACCCGCGCTTTGCTGCTCGACGTTTCACAGTTTTATCTCGCTTATTCCAGACGGTTTTCTCTCTCCTTTTTATCTTTTTCTCCTTTTCCTTCTTTCTTTATTTATTTATTTATTATTTTTTTTTTTTGGAAATGATTTCTGTGCTTTCCATTTGATCTTTCTCATTGTTAATTATTGTTTTTGCTCGCCGCGGGGGAAGGAAACGAAACAAGCTTTCGAAACAAGAGAAAGATCCTTTTATGCAGATTGATCGATGCGATAACGTTTCCTCGCGCGGCGGAAAATCCATCCTACGCAACCTGGGAGGCGTCGTTGCCGCGCCATGTGACATGTTTATGCTTATTTATTTAAGCCTGAGAAACCGCCCGAAGTGTTTCCTCGTTAATGCATGAATGAAAGCCTCGGCGACACGTACGAAATCCGTCAGACCGCAATACGTTTTTCTTTTTTTTTTCCTTTTCTTTTTCTTTTTTCATCTTTTCCACGACAAGTATTACTTTGCCGAGAGGGTAAAAAAAGGGGGGGGGGAAAGAAAATTTCGCGATTTTGATTTCACACGTTCAAGTGCGCCCAATTCCGATGAATGAATTGATCTTCATTAATCGACGTCTTCGATCTTGCTTTCATCCTTTTCTTTCTTTTCACAGTTATTTGTTATACTTTTTTTTTATTATACATCTTTAAATACCCTATTAAAATGTAAATAAACTAAAATATTTAAGATATTGTGATACCAGAAAACAATATTATTTAAAAAAAAAAAAAAACAATGATACTCTTGTGGGAAAGAATGCTGAAAAATGTGAAAAATCAGTGAAAAACACTGAAAAACTGCTGAAATTATAAATATATAATACAATTTTTTTTCTCTATATAAAATATATAAAAAAACCATTTTTCAGTTCTTTTCCACAAGGGTAGTGCTGATTAAATATCAACAGCAATAATAATAATAATAATAATAATAATAAAAATAAAAATATAAATAAAAATAAAATATTTGTAATAACTAAAAGTTGTACATTGTTATCCCAAGTAAACTGGTCGCCATTGTTTTTAATAATCTTTATTTTACTCACCGTGAGTTATACTTGCCATTGTTGTTACGTAAACTTTGCTTCCCTTTTCATCATACTTTAAAAGATGGAAGAACGTGGGGAAGGGTGGATGAATTAAATTCATCGAAAGTTTAAATGGATAAATACGCGTAACTTGAATGGGGAGAGAGAGGGTGGAGGGGGGGGGAGGGCTCGCTGAAATTTATTTACTTTACGGTCCGGCTGGTCCCGTAGGGTGATTTTTCAAACTTACTTCGGTCCTGCAAAAGTTAAAATCGCTTTCTTCCTCGCGATCATTGATACGCGTCAGGCGATTATTCGCCACGAAAGTTTTCACGCGAGGAGATATTTATCATTTGTTCGGACACAATCGGCATTGTGGCTCAAAATTAAATGTTACGTCGCGCAAATCAAATTGAATTAAATGAAGCGACGGTGGGGAGTCGAGTAAGGGATATGGGGGGGGGGGAGGCGGAATAGAGGGGCGGGGGCCGATCGTCGTGTGTCGCGTTTTATTGCTTTCCGTTGTTCGGCGTTTTGTCAGTTAATCAAGTGCCGGCCATGAAAAATGAGATTTTTGTTTTCGTGCCGCCGGATTCAATTTCATTCGTCCGTTTCACGTTGGGTTATGTAAAAAAAAAAGAACTTTTAACGTCACTGATGTAAGCGTAATAAAGTAACATTAAATACACCTTTTGTAGCGATCAAAAAATCAAAACTGAATTAAAATGCGACGAGAAAGTGCGCTGAGAAAAATTTTCGGTTGTGACTGTAAAAATAAAATTGACTCAACCCAGGTAGAAATGAAATCGGGCATGCCCTATCACCTATAGGGCCCCAATGGGGCTGAAACGTGGAATACCTGAACAACGGTTTCCTGATTCGAGCCCTATAAGGGACTAACCAGGTACACTGCATTTGAGCACGTAATATGGCGTCCAAAGCTGGCCCAAGG
>JABFPN010005110.1:0-13747 GCA_022817305.1 Leptoteleia sp. ZL-2020 | reverse complement strand
TAAACTTGAAAGAGAATATTGATTTCTCCTTTGACGGTATAGTGGAAAAATCAATACTTCTAAATAATAAATTCAACCACTTTATCAAAAATCATTATAATGATTACACGCTGTGTTATACTGATGGCTCAAAAAATATCCAAAAATCTAAAACAAGCTATGCTGTTTGGATACCAAAGTTTGGGATAACCATTAATGCACGAATTAATTAATAATAACTGTGGCATCACGCTCTCGCTTAAATCTCGTTCCATTCAAATTTCATTTCAATTTCGCTTCCATCTAATTTCAGTCTCGTTTAAGTTTCGTCCCATCTCATTTAAATTTCGTTTCAGTTTTGTTTGAGTGAGAACACCGTAAAACTGCGTTTGCGAGAGTGAATCAAAACATCGAAACGAAATTTAAAACAAATGAAACGAAACTTAAACGAGATTGAAATTAGATGGAAGCGAAATTGAAATGAGATTTAAATGGAACGAGATTTGAGCGAGAGCGTGATGCCACTGCTGTACTCCAACGTATGAACAGTAACAAGCCAGAAGAAGATGCACAATACTCTCATTCAATTTTGGAACGTGGTCGTTCTCAACTTTTGACGATTGCAGCGCCATCGCAATTTATACAGCGAACTACGATTTGTACAATTTTCAATCTAAGAAATTTAGCGAAGTCTACAGACCCTGTTTTGGACCTTTCAAGGTCAGAAGACTTCGTTAAATTTCTAAGATTACCAAAAATAGTATATATTTAGGAGGTTTACAAAATTAAATCATTCATAATAGTGGAGGAAACGACATTCGAAATAAAATGTGTTCTACATAATTTAAGGTTCAATTTGACCAGTGTGAAAGCGACTGATGATGAGTGATCAAGATAGACCTAGGGGACATCGCATGGATATGAGTAAATAAACTTAAAATAATCTAAAATATGAAAAGACTTATTTTTTTTTTAAAAGAGTATAATATATTTTATTCTTACATGTAGTATTTACATTTGCATTTATTTATCTTAATTACACAAATAATTAGTAAAAGAATTATTGAAGTGAATATATTTTTAGAGTTCTTAGAAAACGATTATACATATACATACATATATATATATATGTAGCTGTTAATTACTTACAATTATGTACAAAGTTACATATCATTTTTTAAATAATAAATTCATTTAACATTGTTCCTTCCAAATGAGCTTTTGCAAATCTTCTCAAGTCTAAAACGGTGCTTCATAGAAACATAATTTTAGTTAAATAAATGCCATTCAATAACAAAAGGTTTTATCATGATGATTTGATAATATATACAATTATGATATAATTTGTTGTTGCTTTATTATATTTTAGAAATTGACTGACAATTGGGAAATAATGATAAAAAAATCTTAAGGTGAAATGTCAATGGATGGCCAACTCGGTGTCTGTCAAAAGTTGAACATATTTAAAAGTTTTAAATCAGTTTTTATGTATTGCGACTTTTCTTAGAGAGTTATCTTTTGGAACTCCTTTTTGTGGCACAAAAATCTAACCTTCAAATGGCCAGTGAAACGAATTCTAAAAGATAGCTCTATGAGAAAAGTTGCAATACATAAAAAATAGTTGAAAATATTCCAAGTACATTTAACTTTTGGCAGACGTTGCGTTTTTCTGAAATAAACTTTTATTCTATAATATACTTACAGAAATGTATAATCAAAGAGATTATGTAAATTCTGAGTTGATTGTCCATTGAAATTTCATCTTAAGTTATTAATTTTTCAAATATTTTAAGTACGTGACAATACTAGTAATTTTTGTTAAATATTTTCTCCCAGTGTATTAATGTTTCATTTTTAATTAAGCTCTTAAGAAACGTAATTCTTAAACTAATTTTTGGTGTTTCCAGTAAGAAATATTAATAATTAACAATGTTACTCATAATCTAACTTATATATGTAAATACTTAGACTAAAAATATAGTGATTAAAAGTCTCGTACGTTCTTAAAAAAATGTTTGTTCTTGAAACAACGTAATTCAATTTCTACCATTCAAAAATATTTATTTAATTATTTAGTTGAAAAGTAGAAATAAAACAAGCTGGATAATGCAGGAATTTTCATTATTAATTAATTATAACTTGTATTAAATTATTTCAACTAAATTAGTTAATCTAACATTTGTTTCAAGTAAAAATGTAATGTTAAACAATGTATATATAATGTAAAATAAAAAATAACTACATTAAACTGCCTTACAAAATTTTCATACTTCGTAGAAAAAAAATCAATATAGACGATAATTGAATTTTTACATTTTTCTATCATATTTAGTACTCATAATTACAATTAAGATCACTATACATATTTAACTTGTAAAATAAAAAGATAAAAAAGCATGAAATTCGTGATTCAAGTTGATACCGACAGCGACGCTAATGGCATCTTTTGTACTTATTCAAAAAGTCAAAGATGTATAATTATAAATTACGTATTTTCATTTTATTCGAAAAATTATAATTTCGTTGAGTAGCGCCATCTGGTTACTACTTTGAATCACCAATTGTTCGTATTGTCTCTTAAAAATTCGATTTGTTGAACGTTTAGTCTCATTAATATGATGACAATTGTTTAAGTCTCGTGAAAGTGTAGAAATCACATGATCGAGTTATTCTCGCTCATATTAGGTTGGGCGTCTTCGATATGGGCATCCAAAGTGTCGCTGATTTTACTGAATCTTCGAGCCCAGCTGGGTCTGGCACCCCCCAAATTCTGTCTATTTACCATGCCAGCTTCACGGAGCACTGAAAGAACCTCTTCATTTTCTTCTCGATTTTTAAGACCTTTCTCATATTTGGCTTCCTGAGCCAGCAGTCTCTCTCGTTGGCGTTGCGTCGCGACAGATTTTGGTATCTCGGGAATTGCGTAGCTCATAATCCCAGTTGCGGCAAACACCTAAAATACATCGTACTGGTTAGTTATTATTTTCAATCATCAAAATGTTTTTAATCAGTTCTTATAATCTATTCTAATTTCGGCTAATCTGCAGAATCCGGCCAGTAACTGAATATGGCTACGGAACATTGACAGATGGGAGGTTAGTTCTATACCATTAGGAGAAAAATAAAAATGAACAGAACCGCCACATTTGAATATCGAAATAAGACATAGTGAATGGAGTACAATATAATTAATATTTTAATTAAATAAATACGTAGTTAAATTTAATTAATTAATAAATACAATAAATATTTTTATAAATAAATAAAATATAAAAAAGTTTATACATAATAATATTAGTTGATTTTTAAATTTTGGTTGTTAATTTCGTTAGTTTTGTTAATTTTTAAACAAATTTTTTTAGTAGTTAAATAATTTGATTGTTAATTGATTAACTAATTAATTTTATTATTTCATTAAATTTAACTAGTTATTTTTATTGTATTTATGTAATTAAATTATTAATTATATTGTACGCAAGTCACTTTGTCTTATTTCGATATTCGAATGTGGCGGTTCTGTTCATTTTTATTTTTCTCCTAATGGTATGAAACTAACCTCCCATCTGTCAAAGTTCCGCAGCCATATTCAGTTATTGGCCGGATTGTGCAGTTTTACCCTAATTTTTTGTGACATATTCTTTTAATAGTTCCCCTCATTGCTCATGATCATGTATGATTCGTTATCATTCATGCCTCATGACTCATAATATTGCATAATTTACGATCATGCATGACTCATGATCGTGTATGCTTCATTACTCATGATCATGTACGCCTCATTTCTCATAATCATGCATGATTCACGATGATATACGCCTTATGAGTATACATTTCCATTATATATGCAAATTAATACACTTGTATCAATTTTATGATCATAAAACCTTGTAGGATTTATGATTCGTGAATTGAACAACCAGTTAATATGTTACTCATTATTACCCATGCTTACCACGTGTTCAAAAATAACGACAAAAGCCAATCTAGCAGCGAAAACGTGCCAATACTGTGGACTCAGACCATACGGATCTGTGTGATTGGGTGGATTTCGATAACCACGATATTGGCAAACTTCTGGTTCGTTTTGCGTAGCTACGCTTCTCATGTCCTCGCGATAGTCGGACGTTTTGAAGTCAGATAATGAGCTGTCGATGTATCCCGTTAGATCATGATCGTGAGAATATACATAAGCGTAAACGCTGCGTGGGATGAAATCTGAAGTGTAGGCAATAACAAAGGCCTGAAATAAAGCGTTGGAATTAAACTCATTGTGCATCATTAATGAGCATCGGCACGTCACATTAGCCGCACAATTATTTCTTATAAAGTTAATAAAAAATATAATGAATCATTAATGAGTAACACTCTATGATACCACTGTATTATAGTGGGATCATAAATATCTAGTAATTTATACAATTTATACTTAAGTTATTTGTTGAAAAAAAGAATAAAAATAAATAAACATTAACTATGGATCATTAATGAGGATTATATTACGTTATATACATGATAATATAATAGTATCATATAGATCAGAGTATGAAGAAATTATTACTATTTAATACAAAGACACTTAATTATATGAAGCATCATTTGTAGAAAAACCAATAAAATATGATACCATGGAATCATTAATGAGTATTAATATACTATTAATTATAACTGAAATTACATTGGATACGACGGCAGCATAAGTCACAGCTTTCAGTATGCCATACCAGGCCCCAATATCTTCGACCCTTTCAGCTAATGGCCTTCGTGCCTCTTTCACCATTTTATAAGCGTCCAATCGAATTTCGCCAATATTATTTAATAGAGCAAATAGGGGTGCTAAGGGAAATGCTGCGACGAATAAGGTTACGAAACCATATTGAACGACTGAAAAATTGATTTGTGCGAATTAAAATTTGAATTCAAATATACAGGAATAATTTAAGATTAATTTTCCTATTAATTAAGTTAGTTTGGTGTCTTGTTTGGGAAGAATTTTAAGAATAGTTTGATATCGTTGGGAATTGTTAGGAATTGTTGAAAATTGTTCGTTTCAATTTCCCTAACAATTAATCAATCAACTTGACTTGGGAAATTGTTAGGAACTTTAAACGATAGTAATAATGACCTTCGATGTACCAAGAAAAACTTATTCATTTGCTACTAGATTTTGAAGTTCAATTCTTATTAATATTTTCGAAAGAAAGGAATATTACTCATTTCTAAATATTCGTCAAATAGCGCCAATCTTCCAGGATCTTGAAGTTGGTAGTCAGATTCCCAGGTTGTGTATGGTCGTTCGCGATCTTTTGTTGCCTTCTTTTGCGTCCTCTTACGCCACCAATTACGGCACTTGGGGAAAAATAGTTCCATGAAGTTATTGAAGAATTGCTTGCCGATCATAATGATCGCTAGCTGGATACACACTTCTGATAGGCAGCCTGCAGGATCGCACACGTCAGTCTTTATGCGATAGAATTCGGACGATCTTGCATTCTTGTCACCCGGATAAACATAAAATCTTCCCTGTTCAATTCAAAATGGCATTCATTTAAAAATGTAATATTTTTCATTTTATTACTTGCAAATGCCAATGATGAATCAAGATTTGAGTCAGTATTAAGCAAACAACTTTAAAATTCTTAGAATTATTAGTTGACCATAAATGGTTCTTCTTTTTAAATTTACCCATCTTTTATCTTCAAAGATTACATACCCAGAAAAAGATCCAAGTTGCTAGGAATTTGGCACCTAAGATTATTTAGTTTCCTAGCAAGATTCTTAAGTAGTTCAAGGATCTTACTAAGTTTCCTAACTGGTATCGTTAAATGAACTTATCTTTGTTTTAAGGTTAATAAAAACAATTTAGCAAACTAGGTAGAATCTTGGAACTATCTAGGTAGTTAGTAGCAAGAAGCTAGCTAGATTTGAGATAAATCCCTACACGTGACTTTTAAAATACTAACCAAGTCAATTTAGTTAGCACGGCCGTAAGCACTCTATGACACTAGTTAGATACAACGTTAATAAAAACTAGTTTGCAAACTAAGTAGAATCTTCGAACTACTTAGAAATCTATCTAGGAAACCTGCTTGGTTTCCAGCGCCCAATTC
This sequence comes from Leptoteleia sp. ZL-2020, assembly GCA_022817305.1. Classification (NCBI taxonomy): domain Eukaryota; kingdom Metazoa; phylum Arthropoda; class Insecta; order Hymenoptera; family Scelionidae; genus Leptoteleia; species Leptoteleia sp. ZL-2020. Next base: position 7,661 of record JABFPN010005110.1, on the reverse strand, counting down.
CTTCCTAAGACGTTCCCTGTTAAAAAAATCTAGCTAGGATCCTACATAGGAATTTGGCACCGGAAATCAGCTACTTTCCTAGGTAATTTTAGGATCTTACCTAGTTTTCTAGCTGGGGTCTTAGGTTGAAAACTAGTTGATCTCTGATCCTAAATTCCGACCTAGGACCCTAGTTAAGAAACTAGGCAAAATCCTATAACTACCTAGAAACCTACCTAGGAAACTATCTAATTTCCGGTGCTTAATTTCCCTGTAATACCCCAGCTAGATTTTTTTAACAGAGTAAGATCTTCCCTGTGGATTATCGAGCTTTATGAATAATGAAGTTTAAAGGATCCCTTTTCTTACAAACCTTGAAAAAAGCTATATAAATAAGCGACGAGTAAAAGTTGACGAATTCGAAGACGAAAATTTTGAAGGTAAAACTGTCCTCGTATTCAGTTTGAGTCCGAGGATTTTCCAAGTTGGTCATCCAGCGTGCGATTCGATGATAAATGCGAGTCAGAATCATAATAATGATCAAGTTAATTAGCGCAGCAGTCATGGAAGTGAAGATCTTGGCGTGCCTCTTCAGGAAGAACCCGCCCCCGTAGAATACGGACACAAGGGATATTCGGTAGATAATAGTTCCCAACACTGCACCCAATACGACACAGATCTAGAATAACAATAATAATCATTGAAGATCAAAGAAGAATGTAGATTGCAATAAAGAAATCATCATTCATCCTTTAAGTTAATGTATTTTTATTAGCATAAGTGGTAAATATATTACTGGTTACTGATATGATAAACTTGTTGAAGATCATAGAAGATGATCATTATGATGATCTCACATAATCTCATCTTACATGATCTCAATGATCTTCGAAGATCATTGCTCAAATTCTATTCTCTATATTTATTATATATTTCGAATGAATTTTGTTCGTTTATGATTGATCATTAAAGATCATTTATGATAACTTGTTTTCAATCACAAGAGTACCATGAAAAACACTACGGATCCGGTGACCATGTATCTCCAAGCTCTAGACCAAGCGGGCAAATAAGGCTCTCGTTCGCGTGTTACTGGGTTTATTCGAAACATTTTGACGGACGTCTCGAATTCAGGCCTTGGTTCTTCATCGCCTTCACTATTTTGCAAATCCCATTCCCATGCCAAAACCGCGTGTCGTCGCTTCCACAATTCTAAAAATGAGGTTGCTGCAAGAAGAAAGGGCAAATTGTTGAATTATGTGTTAATACTCGAATATTACTAGTTCCCTTAGGGACACGTGAAAGGTATTGAAAAACTTGGTTACAAAATGAATGGAAATAAATGTCAATAAATAAAATATAAAAGAAACTAAAAAATAAGAAGCTATTATTAGAGATTTTAATGGAGATTTGAAAGTGAAAGGAAGGAAAAAAATGTTTGTTCGGAAACACAAAGACTCACCCCAAAAAGACATAAAAATAGCAAAGAAGACAGTAGCGGGATTATCAAAGAGATAAGTCAATTTAGAAAAGATGCAAGAGTCGCCCAACTTTTGGTAATCACATGCCTTGTCGCAAAGTGGACACAAAATTATACTACCTAAATTAAGGAAAAAAATGTGAAACTCAAAATTAATCGACAAAATCAACGACAAAAATAGTGACATCATTTTTGCAAAATTAACTTATGCAAATCATAATATTCTAAAATAGTTTTTGGAATATAATAAATAATTCAGTTCGTCTTGAAATTATACACTGAGAAAATGGGATTCCTTGGAATCTTAGTGAACTGATTTACACAAAGTTTTCCTGTTACTTTAGCTTTGTTCAAGTTTTTTTCTTTTTGCAAAAATCCGATAATCAGTTTCGTTAACAATAGAATTCATGGGCAAGACTTGCCTGCCGAATTAGGATCACAGATTTCTTTGCTCGGTACATTGTCCGGACCTTCCATTGTTGTGAGGCCATATATGAAACAAAGTAGACCGACGATTGCCGGGGCGATTAAACACTTTGTATAAAAACCCAACCACGCAAAATACAGCGCTACCTTGTCCCCAAAGTAGCGCCTAACTAACCAAAGTGGTTGCTTCTTGTACCTAAAAGCAAATTTTCATAATTGGAAAACGTGGATATTTTCTTGCGACAGATACACCAACGTTTTCCTTAACGTTTTCTCAACCTTGTCTTCGTCAACGTTGAATCAACGTTCATTCAATGAATGTGTTACCTTAGGATAAATTGAATCCTTACCACTGAGATGGTTTGGCCCATATCAAATACAACAGATATCTATCTAAAATTTCTCCGTTACTGAGGGGACTATTGTAGGGTCCTTCGTGAAGACAGTAACAGTCTATGTAAGTACCGTCCGCGAGCAACCTTCTGATTCCCGCCTTTTCCGTGGTGTCGTACTTTGTGCGAAGTAAAATTTGCATCACGATTAGGGACCGTTGAGCTGGTGTGTACGCCGAATCTCTGTCTTTCACCACGAATCTGCAATTAATAAGTTCCATTCTCAGTTGCTTCTTAAACCGCTCGACCATTGCCACTTCGAAAACGATCTTTACACGGAGAGAAAAGAATATTACAAATTATGAGACCAGGGATTACAAATGTTAATAAACTGATTTTTAATTTTTGGCAAACATTTTATTTTGTTTTGTCCGCTGGATGTCCCTATTATCAGTGTCCCTAACCCAGTCCCGTCCAACGTCGATGCTTACGGGAGCGCATGATTCCAGAATTGATTCCGGAATCATGTGTTCTAAAACTCATCTAGTTTCAAAAATCTAGATAGGATCCTACATAGGAATTTGACACCGGAAATCAACTAGTTTCCTAGGTAGGTTCCTAGGTAGTAATAGGATCTTGCGTAGTTTCCTAGCTGGGGTCCTATGTCGGAATTTAGGATCAGAGATCAATTAGTTTTCGACCTAGGACCCCAGCTAGGAAACCAGACAAGATTCTATAACTACCTAGGAACCTACCTAGGAAACTAGCTGATTTCCGGTGCCAAATTCCTATGGATGCTTACGAGAGCGCATGATTCCATAATTGATTTCGGAATCATGTGTTCTAAAACTCATCTAGTTTCATAATAATGAAGACGGATTTTATTTATTCAACGATTTATCTGCTTTCAAACAATATTGTTGACCAAGTGGTGCATTCTCCTGATTTAAAATAATAGCTAAGTTGGTCTAAGTTACTAAATGTGAAATATTGGAAAAATCAACCTGTTTTGGAACACAAGATTCCGGAATCGATTCCGGAATCATGCACTCCCGTAAGCACCCCGTGTTAGTTCCCTGAAAATTTAAAGATCCTCATTTTCAGTGGCGCTGACTGCATGTGATGAAAAGGTCACGTGGGTTAGGAATGGATGGTCAGAAAAGTCTGAAACATGAGTGTGAAAGAGAAGGCATGACTATCGCGTGAGTGCTTACGTCACATCACATAGCCATCAGCGCCAATAGTAAATACGGATTTTAAGAATTTAAGAATTTCTTAACAAAAGTAAGTTCGTCGGACGAGGCTGCCCTAACCTATTACCTATGTCGTTCATAAACCAGTTATTAAACAGTTTACTAAAATTTGATAAACAGATTGTTAAATTATATGAAACTATATTACTATTTTTAATAAATTAATCTAACAAATTTTATTCAATCATTTTTCCATATAATGATATTCTGTAAGTATAATGCAAATTTAGTAAACTTTTTATTAAAAATTGATATTTTTTCCTCTCAGTATAAGGTAATCGAGTTACCTAGTGGCACAATTAAGCTGTACAGAACTGTAACGTCAAAGCTTCTCATTCATACTTATGCTAACGCATTCACTTGTAATCTACAGAACAATTTTTATTTAATCTTTCCTCTTCTATACTGTCACGACCGTCGCTCTTTCCATTAATTATTCATAAAGGCAATATCGATTAACTAGTACAACAATAATTACTCTCTAATTAAGTCAAAATCTTTAAGAACCAGCAGTTTAAATTGCTACCTACTACAATTGTTAGAAATACTTATGTTCACGATTGATGTGAATATGATCATGAGGATGGTTAAAATCTGTCGAAGAAACGTTCCAAAATTAACTTGCAGTATTGTACACCTTCTTCTGGCTTATTGAAATGTATACGTTTGTCTCAATAACGCAGTACTGGCAGTCAGTTTTGGAACGTGACTATAGAATGAGGTGAATTAAATCCAATTTCTGTTGACAACAACTTTTGAAGGTCATCAGACTGTTTTTAAACGGCATCTTGCTTTAAATTTTTTATTGTAAACCTACAATTTATTGGCCAAATTTATCGAAACTGTCACAGTTCTAGTGGCCGTTGAATATTTTAATAAGAAAGACCGCAATACTTGAAAGTGCAAAACAATTTGTTTCGTTGTACCGTTTATGATATATTGATAGGATGAAAGCTTTAATATTTTATCAAGTTAATGCAGTTCGCCTTGGTTAAGGTCGGTTTACAGTGACATTATAGCTGTTTATAAATTGTTAGTAATTCCATTCGTCAACTTTCTTTGCCTTAAGTAGAAATTAGTGATTTTTAGGGATATATTTTCGTCTCAATTAGCGCGCAACATCGAATCAATGTTGAAATAATATTATGGATACTTATGTATGGATATTCGATATTATTTCGTTAGTTGAATTCTTCAACTTTTATTTTTAAATATCAAATAAAATAATGATAGAAATGTGAATTGAGAAGGAAAATCTGATACGCCAAAATAATTGCTTTGGTTAAATGTAAAAGAAAATTAAGCGTCACGGTAGTATCACTAACCAAGTGTCAAAATTGTCACAAAGTAAAATATTACTTAAAAATGGAACGGAAGAATGACATGTTTTTAATATAATATAGAAAACTAATGTTTTTAATTATTTGGAAGGCCAAGTTAAAGAAACGAAAACAATAATATTGTTGGTTTACGTCCAAAGGACATAAAAATGGATGTAAATATAAAACAAAAATAAAGTCAGCTTACATTTTATATTTTGAAAACGGTTTCATTTTTCAGTTATATCACTTTAAAGCCAACATAGGAACTGCTATTTTTTGCTTTATTCTTAAACCCAATTGAACACGTTTTTTTTATTAAATTCTTTTTGTACGAGTTGTTAGAAAAGGTTAGTATTACCTTTCCTCTTTGTCGCTTGGATCGGTACTTTCGTGGAAGCTGGGTTCTTTTGGATATTTTCGTGTGTCCCAACAATGGATGTCCCGGATCCATTGCCTGCACCTTTTCCACCTTTCTAGAAATTTCGACCTTGGTTTCGCATTTTCCTCGTCCTGAAATAAAGAAAGATAATGGTGTAAACAAACGGGGGACTGATTATCTGTTGAATCTAAAAGTAAACCAAACCATTAGTACTATCTGATGCAAAATATGATTGACAAATAATAGAGTAGGAGGACAATTGAGATTTATATTCATCGATTAATGCATTAGAGAGATTATAACGATTAGAATTTACCGGGAAGAATTATTATATACGGTAGAAATTTATAAACAAAAATTCAAATTATTTATGGTAACGTAGGTATGGCAAAAGTTACTATATCCCTGTAGAGAATTAACATTTAATATTAATTTTAAACCACTTATTTTATTATGTTCTTTTCCTCTCTTTCATAGGGAAACATTGCAAAAAAGTAAATTATCAGTTTTACTTTATGTTGCTTAACTTTACTCTACCAGTAACTTAACTTCTCCTAGTAACTAAATGTTACTACACTGGTTCTTCCTAAACTCTCTTCTTATTCATGGGATTGAAGTATAAGACGTGACTACCAGTGACTTAACTTCACGCTACCAGTAACTTAACTTTACTCTACCAGTAACTTAACTTTACTATTCTAATAACTAAATGTTACTACACTGGTCCTAAACTCTCTTCTTATTTATGGGACTGAAGTATAAGACGTTTTCAAAATACAAAATGTAAACAAACTTTATTTGTTTATGGTTTTAAATGTATCAATTTGAAAACGTTTTATACCTCAACCCCTTGAATAAGAAGGGAGTTTAGGAAAAGTCAGTATTATAACAATACATTTTCCGGGGTAATATAATAATTAAAGTCTTACCCAGGCTTTAACGGAAATGGTGATGAACCTCTTAGTTGGCAATTTAAGGTTCATAACTTCGGCATATTGGACCTTGGTCTTCCAAGGTATGTGTAACTTTAGAAAATTAGTTTTACCGTCGAAGGACGATTCTTTGGATTCAAGCTCCATCTGAATGCCTTCGGCGAGCAAGTTCTGTTCAAAGGTACGTCTCTGCTCCTTACGTCGGGCTTCAATTTCAGTCATCACTCCCTCATTGTCGTCTTGAAAAACTAAAACCATGTCGATCCTTCGTCGACCGTCCCTTGTTTTGAAAGGAAAAAAAAGAAACATTTAATTAAAATTCCCCTAAAAGTGTTATTTCAAACGAATGGTTTGTAAATAAATATAAAGTGAGAGAAATTTTTTAACAGTTGGTACCGGTTTTTTTATAACAACTCTGGGACATGTGTACTTTTATAGTACCACTTATATTATGATATAGTAAAATTTATAAAATACATTAAAAAGGGGAATAGAGAAGAAGTCATTATCAAGGAATTGAACTTGTTACCTCGCAGTCACTGGTTACGAGCTTTTATTATTTAATTTTAAATATTGCATCATATTATGAGGAACTTTAAAAGTGCGTACCTATCTTCAAATTATTGTCAGATATGTGGTATTAAATTTCCCTCAGAGTAAATATTTATTAAAATATAAAATATAATACAAAAGAATTGGTAATAAAAAATAATAATACTGTGCTTTATACCGGAAAAATAGAGATTCATAATCAACTTCCACATCTTTCGAGTCACCGATGCTGGCTTTGTTATTCGGTTCATTATCTAAATAAGGCTGTTCCGCTTCTGAATCCGGAAATATTGGTGTATGCGGTGAAGGCGAGTGATTTGTGGTCTGATTCGGAGACAATTTGGGACCTAAAATATCCATGTATAATTTTAACTCTATATCAGTTCGATATTATGTCCATTGAAAGTATTAACAAGAAAATTCTAGAAAAAAAATCCTTAAGTAGGATCAACGTTTATTTAACGTATGTGATCCCTTAGGGAATGTGAACCGTAATAGCATAATATATATATATACAATATTATATAAATATTTTTTCAATCCATTTTATATATCATATATATTCTATAAGTATTTAATGTCCAGAGAAGTAAATGTTCTGGCCACTGCCCTGTTAAAAAAATCTAGATGGGATCCTACATAGGATTTTGAATCAGCTAGTTTCCTAGGTAGGTTCCTAGGTAGTAATAGGATCTTGCGTAGTTTCCTAGCTGGGGTCCTATGTTGGAATTTAGGATCAGAGATCAATTAGTTTTCGACCTAGGACCCCAGCTAGGAAACCAGGCAAGATTCTATAACTACCTAGGAACCTACCTAGGAAACTAGCTGATTTCCGGTGTCAAATTCCTATGGATGCTTACGAGAGCGCATGATTCCAGAATTGATTCCGGAATCATGTGTTCTAAAACTCATGTAGTTTCATAGTAATGAAGACGGATTTTATTTATTCAACGATTTATCTGCTTTCAAACAATATTGTTGACCAAGTGGTGCGTTCTCCTGACTT
>JABFPN010005109.1:0-13749 GCA_022817305.1 Leptoteleia sp. ZL-2020 | reverse complement strand
CCTCCTCCCCCGTCCGCGCCACTTGAAACGAATTTGAACTCAAGGAGAAAATGATATTGTTCGCGTAATGAGACGGGTTATTTTACCACACGTTGTTATTAGGGGGCGGTGGGTTGGGGGTGGGGGCGGAGTGGCAAAGAGTCGTAAAGTGTATGGAAATGTCGCGGTTTCGTTGTTCGCGGTAAGCCTTTGCTTGCATTAATCATTCCTTTTGTTCTGCATTCGACGAATCATTTGTTCTCGCATTCATTTTCGTCGAATCACTTTGATGAGAAATAATTGATTTAATTGCGCTTGTCAATTGGTATGTTTCGTATCTATAGACAGACTAATGTGTATTTTAATCGCTATATTCTACAACTTATATTACGATTCATATACACTTTCGTTAATTTAAGTGTATAAAATTAATTGAATTCTTATTTCGTATAAGAAGGATGGAACTGAAGATTAAAACGTTTTCGAAAGGATTAATGTAAACAAAAGCTTTGTTTGTAAACATTCTCAATGAATTTATTCATATATATATATAAATATATAAATATATATTTTTGTTCCACCTATTTTCTGCGTGTGGGAATACGAAATAAATACAAGGTTTGTTTACATTTAGTGTTTTGTATGTAAAAAAATTTAGACAAACCATTGTTCATTTCCATTTAGAAGGTTATGGTAATACAAAAAAGCACAAAGATGGTTTACAAATCATGTATTGATAACGTTCTCTTCTACAATTTATTATGAAAAGGTTGATTTAAAAAGGGAAAACCTTTGGATACTTGGATTTAAATTCTGTATAACAAAAGTGAAAATTAAATATGTGATTTACGAAATTAAATAAATTATATTATTACTACTAGTGTGTGTGTGTGTGTGTGTGTGTGTGCGTGTGCTCGATCGTATCTTTGTGAGAACAGCGTTCTTATTACTTAATGTAATGTTCATTTAAAACAAAAAAAAAATTATATAATTTTGCATTTCATTATGAATCGCATTATTATTATTACATAAAAGTAAGATTGCATTTTGCCGAGGAATGTATTCAGATAACAATTTATATTACCGCGTTCCAGATTTGAAGCATCAGTTGACAAGTTGCGTATCTGATTCGAATTTAGCACGTGTAGAAATCTTGCTACGTGTAAAACAGCGCACATTAACCGTGGGACACTGCGCGAATATTAATTATTAGTTTAACTAATCTTATTATTAAGCTTCGAGAAACGTTATCTGTTATCAAACAACATTTGCAGAAATGTGCTGCAAGTGTTGCGCGCATGTCTGTTGGAAACCATGTTCTTTTTCTTTTTTAAATGTACTTGTATTGTTTACACGAAGAAAAATAATATAGTAATCCTGGACTCTATGTGTTCCTGTATAAAATAATGCTCGACAATGTGACAACAAGTACCACAGTTCTGATAATTGGTACTTGAAAAACTGACACCGTTTACCAGACTGCGTCTGGCAAAGTTCTTAACATTGGAGTATAGAGTCTGAGAATGCCAGAAAGTATAGTAGCTCTTATTATTTTATTTTTCTCAGTGTATAAAAGAATTAATATAGTTTTGAAAAAGGTTATTCCACACAAGCGCGAGATCTAGATTTTCAATTCCACGTTAAATTTTCATCGTGATATTTTGAGGCAATGTTCTCGCAGACTCGCGGAACGCTTGGAACGAACCATCGTTGTTGGCGTCCGAACAATTACCCGTCGTCTTATCTGTTATTCGGCGAATCCGCGAACGATTAAAAGTACTCGAGGCGATACTATTTAAGCGAACCATTGGCACCCATTAACCAATAAATTCTTACGCCTTCCGCGTCGTTTCGGTAACAAACGGTTCTCGTTAAAATCAAATGTCAAAGTGTCGAGCGCTCGTGAGATCCGCGCTAATTTCCCCGCACGCGAAATTTTACGTACGGCCCATTTGAATTCCGACGATAATCGTTGCGTCATAATGGCGCGAATCGGTCACGAAAAAGATTTGTAACGGTTGCGCAGATTGCGCCACGGTCACCGTGTCGCTCGAGCCGACGGTAAAGAATTCTTGGCGCAAATACAGCGACATAATAACGCGTATGAATGGCCTCATCATGCCGTAATAGCCTCGCCATTATTGTTATCCAATATAACTCCGGATTTATTTCATCCATTCGCGCCTAACGAATTCTGCTTGGAAAAGGTTAACGGCACCGAAACGATCCTCCTGAAAGGAGAAAACGCTTCCCATATCGCGTAACATTTTAGGTCAAACGAATTACCCGGAGGGGGAGGGGGGGGAGGGGTGGGGGCTTTTCTTTTCCTTCTGACGTTGACAGTTTCCTCGACGTAAATCCATATCGAGGAGGTTCGGTTGTTCGGCATAAGGTTTATTCTCCTAGCTATTAATTATTCGTTCACGTATCTCCGAGAAAAGGGGAAGTCGTGTTCCTCGGTAATTGTGAAAGACGGTAGTGCCTTCGGCCGAGATGAGGGAATAAGGAAGTTCTGAGGATGTAACCTTGGAAGAAGTGGAGAAGTAAAGCTCTGGTATACGGTTCTTTATCTTTATTTCTTTTTTTTAACTTTGCATCTGAAATTACAAATTAAGCTTAAAATTGGGTAGTCTCGAAATCCGGTCTTTCTGGTGTTAAATAACAAAAAAAAGTAGAAACCTGCCACGCGCAAGTAAACTCCGATTCTGCGAGCATAAAAATGTTGTAATAATGTCCGTAAATTTGTCGGTTGCCGTGCCACTTATTCTCCCGGAATTAAAATGTAATTAAGGCCTCGAGTCAAGTATTTGATTAGTTTCGCGGGGGGGGGGGCGGGGTGGGGTGTTTGCGATTATTTTTGAAAACTCGACTGAAACTTTGGGAGGAGAAATGGAAGATACGAGATGGTGCGACAATAAGTCGTTACCGGCAGGATACGCGACGGCATCCTTATTACGAAACTTGGCCGCACGAATTGTCTGTTAATTGCGAATCGCCGACACGCCCACTTTGCCTAGGATATTTATTTGTTGATCCACCGGCCGGATAAACTGCGCCAAATAGAAAATAGTTTTGTTTTCTGGGAACCCGGGCGGCAATTGTAAGTTATGGCCGCGTCGGAAAATGGGAAGCCCGCTTTTTAGCTTTACTTTGGCCAATAAACAACTTTTTCCGTAATTTAACCGCAGATGGAGCTTTGTCGCTGCCACGCTGCGGGAGTCTTTTAATGAGTCAAACTAATGTACCGGACGGTACAGTCTGAAAATATAATACCGTGCTCAGGTAGCAAAACATGGCAGAGCTCTTTTTCTTTTTTCTGTTTTTTTTTTTTTTCATTCCTTTCGCGCTTTAAATAGATTGATGACCTACAATTGATGATTTTTTTATACCTCGCAAGGATAGTCCTCTATAATACACACAACAAATTGTTCCACTAATGACCTCTAAGATCGCAACGAAATATATATATATTAATTGGGAATTAAAAGAAGGAAATTAAATATTTCTTCTAATAAGAAATAAAAGTAAAATCCAGAATTGACCGAAATAACTGGAAAAGGAAAAGGAAAATTAACCTTAAGAAAAGGACGAAGGTTTTTGCCCCCTCCCTCCCTCTCTCTCCTGGCCACTGCGTTTTAACATACAACGCCCCCGCGCCATTTTACAGCTGTCATTGGTACTAAAAGATATTGCCGTACGTGAAAAGGGCGGGAATTTTGAAAAGCCATTTGCGCGGCTTCTTTTACCAAGCTTGCGGCAAGGTACGGGGGGGGGGGTGGGGGGCTTTGTGCGCGACTGATACCCTTTTTATCGGGATTTCCATTGGGTCTGTGACATCGTGACATCAAGGCGACGTACGTCTACGCCAAGTGACAGGTTTTTTCGGCCGCGCCACACGACCCCTTTGCATCCTCTCGGCTGCGCGCGGTTGACGCGCATTGCTCGGCTTCCATGACATTTCGTCCGACTTAACCTTAAGGTTCGTGTACCGTGATCGTGGCCCATCGGCGGTTGCGTGACCCAGGCTTATGTAAGGGTCGGCGCTGAACGCGAGCAAAAAGAAATCCGACCGGTTTTGTAATTCGGACTGACGAGACGCCACGTTCGCACTCGAGGCTAGCCCGAATCGTGCACCGGACCGTACGAGTTGTGACGACTTCCGCCATCTCCACGCGAAACAAACGAGCGCCGTCTCCCTTACTTTCGGTAATGATTCCGGCATCGCTAACGAGAACGTCGCGTTCCGCTCGTCTTCCCGAGCCAATAACGTCCGAGACTTTTCTGCCCGACGAGTGCACTCGCCAAAAATATTTACTTCCACGCGAGGTTCTTACTTACTTTCCTTTTCACGCATTACCGTCTTCATCCAAGAAACGTCTTTCTTTTTTCCTGTTGATAGAAATTCTTCTTATGATACTTTGCGTGCACAGAGAGAGAGAGAGAGAGAGAGAGAGAGAGAGAGAGCGAGAGAGAGGGAGAGACCATTCTTACGCGAATTTATTATTTGGTTATTAAAACTGGCGCAGACATTTCCATTGCTATTTATTGTTCCTCGTAACAAAGTAGTTTGTTTTATATAATATGCGCGTGGATAAGTTTTAATATTTGCTTATACTTGTCAGATATGTGGGTTAAATGAAACACTGCTTGCGTAATTGTAAATGGGATCATAAAGTTTACTGCGTTCAGTTAAATGAATCTGCCTATTATGGATCGTCGTTATATTCGAATAGATTACGTCTTTTTGTGCCACGATTTCTTAATGCATGCGATTTCTGCGTGATTCCTATTGGCACATTACGACTACACGTTGGAACGTACGTGTAAACGAAGATCCGTATAGAAGCGTTGAGTTTGCAAAGATTAAACGTGGAAATGACCTTTTTGCCACTTTTACAAATTTAAAAGTGTCACACAAATACGTAATTATTGTTCAACGCTTAACATTCCAATCATCAGAGCGAAATTGTGACATTAGGAAGAGAGGTTTCGGGTCTCGTCGTCAGTGGTCGTCAGACTGAAATGCACCCCCTCTCAGTCTCCCCGACGACGCGTTTTGCATTGAAGATTATCGAGGCAAGCCAAAGGCCCCGCAGAATGCAACTTGCCGGCACAATCGAGATACAATTCGCGCAGACAATGTCCGCGATGAATGGGACCGCATTGTGGGGCGATTCGCGGGTGCGACTCTGCAAAGTGCACCTCGACCGTGTAATGCATCCGCGCGCAATCTATTTGCAGTATTACGTCGACTGAGTGTGTTGGCAATTTTACGACTACACAATTACGAAACGAGGAATTTTCGTCGATGATTTTTCAAGTACAACTTAATTCTTGCGGGAGGGCAAAACCCATTAGTAACCAACTTTGTATCTAACAAATCTGCAATTTTGGTAACTGTTGAATAGATTGGATCACATTTATCAACGGATGGTCAATGTTATACAGTTATTGAAATAGATTCCTCAAATCAGTCGACACACTTTGGCTGAATTTAAAGGAAAAATAATCTGCATAACTTCTTTTTGCCTCAATTAAATCCGACAGCGTAAGAGACAAGTAATTCTGTAGCGGAATGATCAAAATTTCATGATAAACTTGAATTAAAATGTGTTAGATTTTGGATTCGGAGGTCGCGGATTTAACGAGGGGAACAAACTGCAAAGTTGCAAAAGCAGGAAAAAAGAGAGGGGTAAAAGAAAAGCAAATAAGGGTGTGGGAGGTGGAGTAAAATGTCGAAAGGAGCAGCGTCTAATTCGTAGAGGTCATTTCGTCGTCAGTTTACGAGTGATGCCCTCCTTGCACGGCAAATGAAATTGTTTTATTTCTTTATTTGTTCCTACCAGCCTCTTGTTGTCGCAGTTTGCTGGGCCTTTTTTTTTTTTTTATTGCATCTTGTGTAGTTGGTTTTTTTCCCCGTACATCCCGGTTAATCCGACAGAGTGTCCTCGTTGCCCGGGACCTTTCTGATCACGAAACTTTTAGTAAGCGCGAGTTTCTCAACTGTTCAGGTAAGTCCAAATGTCCTCATCACGCAACGCTCTTTGTCCCTAACAAACAACTTTGTTTCAGACGTCCAAACGCGACTTGTTCGGCACAAAAGTGAGCGAGATGTGTGTGCGGGGTTCGTGTGTTTGCACACCGGGAATAGCAGTCGATCAATTACTCCTTAAATTACCACTCGCTTTAACAATATTAATATAGAAATCGTCAGTTTTTAAAAATTCTAGTTATGTTAAAAACAAAATCTGGTTGCATTATTCAGTATCGAATGATTTCGCAATCGAATGTGTCTAGCCAAGGCTTTGTTTTCATTTTGCGACTAGTATTAACGATAGGGCCTGATATGGTCTTGGTATGGTTTTGTTCGGGAGAACCCAATGATCTCTCTTTAGTATAACTTATCCCTAACTAGATTCACGAAATTAGTGTGGCACCCTGACGTATTTTCAAAATTTCTTCGTACCAAATTTTAGAATACCTTCCTTGTTTCCGCGAAACTTGCCAAGTATGTCCAAGTTTCTATATCTGAATAACTTCCAGACTTTATTACACTCTCTTCCATTGCTTCAACTTTGCACATCTGGCTTTGCACCTCCTTAAACTTGCCTAACCAATTGGCTTTTCCTGACCTCTGAATCTGTCTCGCTTTTGGGCCTACTTGATTGCTCCATTTTATTTTGACCTCACAGCGAATATAATGAAATTACATACACACGTGCTCACGCACGTTCATCACAAATATAAAAAAGAAAGACATTAAACCAATTAAAATTAACTGAAAAAGTAACTTTTACTATAATTGTATGGTGAAATAGCAGACGTTCTAGCTCCAGCGGGTATAGTAATTTTAAATCCAACTTTCAGCTCAGTGTAGGATTATGTACTTGCCCATTTTTATGCGCAAATTTACCGAGCTTCGTCAATTTGTTAAATTAGTATAATGAGCCTGTCTTTTCGATTACATTACTTTTCCTTCATACAATTTTTTTTTTTTTTTCTTTCCTTTTCAAAACTTGTATAAGAACGTTTACTTAATATTTTTCAATTCAAAACCAGCAATTAGTTTTACACTAAATACTTTGAAATTACGTAACGAGATCTCTTATCTGATGCTCGAACTCTACTCTTTTGATCGGCCAATATGTAATAAAAAAAAATTTCCTACAACTTGCTGTTACAACTTACGAAATATTATACAAATTAGCGAATTCCAGAAATGTGCACTTACTCGCGCATTGACTGTGTTATTAATTAATTTCAGTTAGTATCCGAAGTGAAGAATAAATTGAACTATCCAAAGGGAAAGAAATAATGTATCATTTAATGATACGAAATTGGAAGAATTTTGCCCGATTGCATAAGATCGCGATGTACTTGCATTAGTTTGTGTGAAGTAATACAGTAAAATGCGCTTATAACGTGTAAATCTCGCGAGACTAGAGAATTATTTCTTATTTCGATTTGCTGCTCGGTGAATATTAAGTCAGAAAATAATGACTATTGCATATGCACGTGAAATTTAATGCATTACTGTTTTTGAAATTTTACGCAAAGATATCGAGCAAAAGTCATTAAATTATTGACAAATAATTCAAAGATAATGTTATAATATTCAGTTTTCAACACGACAAAAGTAACGAATTTAGAATTTAAAACGCGTCAATTTTCTCATTTTATGGATACACTTTTTCGCTAAATTATCGCGAGATAATTGATGCAATTTCAAATGCATAATATTAACCGTTTATATTATTAAGAGTTTTATTTGCCGAGTATTAATAAGTTCATAATTGTGTTTATGGCAATTTTTCGTGATATAATGCAGTTCTAAAGTGATAAATGAAATAAAGCACCTTTTTACAGCTGTTTATTTCGACTGAATAAATTTAAATAACGCAATAGAAGTTTCGAACAAATTGTTGGGATAATGTATGAGCAATTCCATAATGTTGAAATAATTTAATTATTTGCAAGTGTAAGCTGATATTAATTCATATTTGCTATCGATAATTGTATTTTATTAATCAAATTATGCACGTGTAATTATAAAATTTTCAATAATAATTCATTTTCGAACATTGATATTTGTGATATAAGTCGAGCAATTTACTATCAAAAGTCGTAAAAGCGATAACTTGCGACTGATGCGTGTTTTTTACCTATAGACTATTATTATCAAGTAAGATTAAGTTGAGATAATAATAACAAGAATAAATTGGATTGGAAAACAAAAATTAAATTTGCTAATATTTTTGTAGTCTTATGTTTTCTGGGTGGGGAAAAAAAGCAATTGAAAAAAATGATCGTAAGTTAACGATAAATGTATTGTATCGGTATGCTGAGAACTATTGTCTGCTTTCGAGAAATCCATCTCAACAAACTGATACATTTTATCAACTTAAAGTAGTAATGTTTTTGATGTTTTCAATTACACGACCACTTTGCTTAACATGCTGGCAATTTTCATTAGGTCTTCTCTCTCCGCATATTCAAATGTTTGTCCATTGTTTACAATTGAATTCCTCAGTTCGTGATCAAACAATATGAATTAACAATTAATAAAATGTTGGTTAGCGTTATACTGGTATAAAGGTTGCACACGCTGTAAGGTGACATATCGTTAACATAACGTTTGTTTGCACGAAACTTTCCACGTGTACCACCTTTCGTGCTCTGTCGTTTAGATGGTAAATGTCGTATTTACTAATGTAGGTTAATATAATAATGCCATACTAGACAAAGAAAATTGTCCATTTTTTACAAACATTTTTACATACATGCGAAATTAAATACAAACAATTTCGCATCTGTCGTATTAAGAGCAGAATATTTAATAAAAATAAAATTAACGTTGCACGTGAATAATTAAAAGTGAATGATTACAATTTCAATTTTGTCGCGTTCTCGTCAGTTACAATTATTTAAATTGATCGTTTGTATTTTTATTTATAAAATTGATTGCAGATATTAAATATAATCGGCCTAAAAGAAAACAAAACCTTTGACAAACATTGTTATTGTTTACGTTTTAAATTTAAATCACGTTTTACTCTTCAGTTCCATTGCTACATAAGCTTAATTAAATAATAAATTAACCAATCAAAGCAATGAATTAAACATGGGAAATATATAATATTATTTGACGATGATGTTTTCATTTAATACAACGGCCAAAGATGTATCTTATAACTAATATTAATTTACAATATTGTGGAAGGGACGCGTTCAATTAGGACTATTGGATAACAATTCCGAGTTAAATGTCTGCTGCAAAATATTTATGCTCAAAGTTTTAACTTAACAAGATTAGTTGGAATTCATAATGATTCATTATCAGTAATTTATGACGAGTTAATTTATCTCCGAAGATTTATGCGATAGAAATGAAGAAATTCTTCGTGTAAATTATTCGCCAACAAAAATAGATGACTGGTTAGACAAACAAATGGATGAATGTGCAAAGATACTATCAGATAAATAGATAAGCCGACGAGAAGTAAGAGATATGATTATTTTGGAAATAATTTTCGGCCGCCAATGTTGGACTTGGCGAGGAGCCGGGGCGTTATTAATTTGAAGGATAAGTCGAATAAATTTCTCCATTAAGACGTCAATTTGAGCTCGGCCGAGCTCGGAAGAAACACAAGTGTCGTCCCGCGACGTTCGCACAGCTCCGGCGCATTTGAATGGAAGGTTACGAGCGGAGTACGGGACTTGCAACTTTTCATGTCACAGCTGAGGCCGCACGCGTGTGTATCTTCTTTGTCTATAGCTCATTTAATCCCGTCGGCATATCCAGGCATTCTCCGCGCGCTGCAACATGAAAGTGAAAACTCGGATGACCTACTGCCTGACGGCAATCTAGGTGCACAGGCGCGTTCTTTTAAACCCGAGACATTTACAAAAAGTAGATTATCCGCTATTATTATTATTATTCACGCCACTTTCATTGCCAGCCAATCACCCTTTATAATTAATTCAGATAAACAGATGATAAGGTAAAATTGAAACAGGTCCAATTCGCCCGCGAAATTTCAGCTTGGAACATTTAGTTGTAATTTAAGTAACATTTTTTGTTTCACATTAATTTCTAGCAAGGAAAAACAAAATATGTGGCCTTTGTATTAATTTAAATGCATGTCCAAAGAGTGAAGATTTTTACTGTTATTGTTAAATTTTTATTATTATTGTTAAATATTTGTTAAATTTTACTATTCTTAATGGTGAATATTTTCACTTCTCGAATACACCCCTTAATCAAAAACAATAACAATATTAATTTAAATCCAGAAGAAATGGAAATGGGGGTGTAAACACATGGCTGAAACAAAGTTTGTTTTGTTTTTTGTTTTGTTTTTTTACATTTTATACTTTAAAATCGCTTCATTTCTCAGTGCCACTTTTTTCTCAGTGTATATGAAAAAAATGTGGATATAATAAGGTATAGCGTTACTCGAAGGCAAACGTAATGGATGTTTAACTAAAGATTTATTAAAACTTTACAACTCGTGTATAATAATTTCGCGGACTTTTTACATCAATTATAAAAGTTTCGCAATCACATTCGGGACAAAAACCATAATTTGTCCGCGGCTTTTGTCCTCCTCACGTCCAGTGTTCTTACTTAATTCGACGACGACGACGACGACGACGACGACCCCTATCGTGGGCCTCGTTAAAAATTTTAATCATCATAAAGTTTATTCGCCGAAAATTAACCTAAAGTAATTTGCCGAGGACAAACAATTTTCTTAATTGAAGCCCGTCAACACCTCGCAAGAAGTGACAATAATTTGAATATTTAAGCTCGCGCGGCGAATGAAATTTTTATTATAAATTTGTCGGGGCGTAACTTTTATAATTCATTCGGTGCTTTATATTCGAAAGCGTGTAATATCGCGGGGCGGACAAGGCGTGGGAGGGGGGGGGCCGCGAAGAGGGGGAAGGGAAGGGAAGGGAAGGGAAGGAGAAGAGAAGAGAGGTAAAAGGAGGAAGTTTAAGGTAAAAAGGAGCCCTTCCGGGTCATTGGCTGAAAGTGGTTATAATCGTTTTGGCTCTCTCGTTGGCGTCGCTGTTTATTCTCATTAGGGGGCAATAGCGTCTCGCGCTGCTTCAGTCGCGCGCGTCTTGAAAATCCCGAGAGCGCGAGCCATCTTCCAATCGTTCTTTATCAGACTCTATTGAATCTCTTGTATTCTCATTGCAGCCCAGCCTTATTGTCTTGGGCTCGATATGCTGCTTGTTTCTGGGCAGCCATTCCTACTCAAAGACATTTTCTGTATTGGCACGAAGAAAAA
The DNA here is from genome assembly GCA_022817305.1 of Leptoteleia sp. ZL-2020. Classification (NCBI taxonomy): domain Eukaryota; kingdom Metazoa; phylum Arthropoda; class Insecta; order Hymenoptera; family Scelionidae; genus Leptoteleia; species Leptoteleia sp. ZL-2020. The sequence continues at coordinate 2,470 of JABFPN010005109.1, read as the reverse complement.
GTTTCGATTCATCCAGTCGACATCTCTTTGATCTTATCTTCGTCATTGCTCTTTTATTATTTATTTATTTCACGCGGATATATTAAAGAGTCGAGCGAAATTATAAAGAAAGAGGCCTCCTCTTACTCGAGAAGTATAGGAAAACGGGGAGGGTAGAGAAAAAAGAAGAGTTAAAATCTAAACAATTTATTAGCAACGTAGCAAAAGACGGTATTATAAAAAAAAATTTGTTTTAAACAGATTTGTGATGTGAGAACAAAAAAGAATATTAACAATAAAAATCTAAACATTATCGAGATAAATGTTTAGTTGTCAAATTATGGGACTGAAGAATGGAACGTTTTTAAGATGAAAAATTTAAACAAAACAATGTTTGTAACCACTTTTAAGGTCGCGCAAATAGAAACAAAAGCAAATTCTGTGTACGTTTTGTGTGTTTAAAAACGTTTCATTGTTCAATCCCATCGCGAAACGGAACCTGAATGAGACCTGAAATGTCAATTTCAGCCTGAATCAAGGCTAAATATTTTACACTGTATTCTTTCATGGTACTCACCTAAAAAAGGTTAGCCAGCCATCCCACCGTAGGCTAAACATTTTCAGTGGAGATGATTATTCGCTATTATTCGTCTTAATTGTTTTCCTTGTTTATTCTTTTACAGTTTGTTGAAAGTGCTTTTTTTTTATTAGACACAGAGTAGGGGGAGCTGGCAGTTGGGATAGGACGCATACTTTTCATGCCTCGTCATGCCTCGGTGTGTCGTTATATAGTCATCCTGTAGGTTACGCTCAAATGTCAGAGATAAAAATAACAATTAAGCTTTATGGCTTGAACCCTTCGTCATGCTTACCTTTGACCCCCTGACCTTCTGCAAACGATATCATAATTCTTTCGACAATAAGTCATTGTGTCGCTTTAGGGAAACAAATGAAGTAACTCTGTCGAAACAGCTCCTTTTTTTTTAACAGACTTATTTTCCAAATTAGCAGGTTACGTTTTTTAGCAAATTGGAGGACTCGGCAAAATATCCGAGTAAAAATAAACGTGATCAAAGATGATTACAAAATGACACAGTACATAATGAAATATTTTGTGATCTGTTAGTGAAATTTTATTAAATGATCAAATTTGATCATGTTTATTTTTACTCGGAATATACGCACGTTTTTTTTTGTCGTTTTTCGTATATTTTTTTTTAGCAAAATCGAAGCAATAAATCATTTCCGTCGTTGAGGTCACAGTTACAACGATTAGCGGGAAATTGAAATTCCGAATGTCTTGATAATTGACTTTGCCAGTATCCTGAAAAACAAACCGTCAACGATGAGCGAGTACGTTGGAAAGTTCCCCGGCCGATCTGGTCGATTCCTCGAGCGCGCCTCATAGCACCGGCAGCAATTAATCAATAGAAATTTTAATCATTGACGTCGGCCGTCCAAACTTGGACCATTTTAGCTTAGCCGCATAGCCGGCAACTTTTTTGCCCCCAAACGAGTCGCGCTTTCACGCAAAGTGACCGACATAAACTTCTTAAAGCAGCGGGCCGAATCACACTTGGAGCAAGTTCTCGTTTATTGCTGGAAATATAAAGCAAAGTTATAACTACTCCGGTAGGGGGTAGTAAAAATTTTCAAACAAGGGATTATTCGGGATCGGTCGATTGACACGGGGACGTAAAAGGGCGTGACGTTATAATTAAAAACTTGGAGCCGTTTGAACGCGACCGGAGGGTCGGGGTCGGGGGTCGGGGGAGGGTTACCGCGTTTTGCCGGCCTAAAAACCGAAAGGTTTCCCGCGCGGCGATTTCATTTGCGAAATTTCCACTTTATTATCGGGAGCTTTCCAACTGCGAAAGGGGAGAGGGAAATATGGTGAAATATAAGAAGGCAAGCGAAGGAGACATTCCATGCATTTCTCCGAAAGTTATTCATACAAGAGTGTCGCCTTCTGATGGCTCGGGAATACAAAATAAAACAAAAAAGTAACGCGTGCTTCTTATTCATGACGCATCGAAATTGTTGTTTGAAATAACAGGAGGCGACATTTATTATCTTATGAGGAATTGCATGTATTATAATACATTAGAATAACGCCGATAATCTGATTCCGCGCGGGACCCCTCTCCCCCGCCCCCGCCCCCCATACTCTCCGTCATCCGAGCGAGAGTTATTTATTACGTCGTCACTTTTATTAACGTGGCAAAATAAAAGTTGGGGGGGGGGTTTAGGAATATGATAATTGAAAAGTTAATTGAATTCGAGGCGCACCGTAAAGATTGGTCTTTCGATGTATGGGCGCTTTACGAAATCGATCAAATATCGAAATAAAACGCGCCGACGAGGTGTAAAGGGAAGCACGTTTAACGGCACTTAATTAATTATATTTTTTAAAGTAATGAAACGGCACGAGGGAGCAAACTTGGCGATGAATACAAGTGGGGGCCGTGGGGGCGGGGGGGGGGGGGGGAGG
>JABFPN010005108.1:0-13749 GCA_022817305.1 Leptoteleia sp. ZL-2020 | reverse complement strand
ATTCTGGGTGATTTGTATTGAAAGTGGCGGGACGATAAGGGCGAGGAAGGGAGAAAAAAAGCGGGGCGAATGCCCTAGAACGGTACCTGGACGGGCCGAGGATGGTGGCCTTGTTGTCGGTCGCGTCGTTGGGCGCCTCGATCTTATCGTGGTGCGTCAATCGCGGCGGCGGGTTAGGCTTGCTGGGCTTCGGCGGCAGCGCCGGCTTCGTCTTGTCCTCGGCTTTCATCTCGCCGAAACTGCCGGCCATCGGTTGCGACTGCGGCTGCGACTGCGGCTTCTTTTCCGCCTCCATTTTCATCCTGTCGTAGTCGAATGGCTTGGTGGTCGGCGGGTTGTGATTTTCCAACTTGGCAAATTGCTCGAATCGTTGCTGCTGGCCCGGTTGCTGGCCGGGTTGCTGGCCGGGTTGCTGGCCGGGTTGCTGGCCCTGCGGCTCGTACCGCATCTGGTCAAATTTGTCTTGCCCCTTGCCACTGTCAAATTTCAGCCTCTCGTTCGGCGCTTCCGCGCTCGGCACTAAAACAGACCCAAGTGTTTTACTCTTTGTTTTAATTCACACTTGTTAATTGATAAAGAACGTGTTTCGAGTGGGGCGATTAATATCGAACGATAGTTTTTGTAAAGTTGAATGAACGATGTCATTATATACTCTAGACTGTAAAAATTACCATGTTGGAATCGAGTAAGCTCGAGTTAAATTAACTCATTTTCTGACCTTTTTTATAATTTGACACGGTTCACTTTATTACTACAAGTGAAATGTCTTTTGAGTTAAATTTAATTTTACAAGGAGAGAAATTTCATGTTAAGTTAGCATTAATTGATGGTTCCTCAACGCGAAGTTCATGTAACTATTGTACCAACATATTTATTTGCTAAAGTACCAAAAATTTTTCATGCTATCTATAATCATGTTAAAATAGTATTAGTTTTGAAAATTATTCAATTTGAATATCGAGTAAATTCTTTTAAGTGTATCTTCATTAAATCTATCATCGAAAAATTGAAAGCACCTAACATTTCTTTCAGTATATAAAAAGATCTGTCTGATCAGTTTCCATAATTACGGTAATATAGAAATGGTGATCAGTGAGGGGTTTTATTTAAATTATTGTGTAGAAATTTTTAACATTTATTTTTAGAATCCCACTGTTGATAAAGCTATGTTTACAATTTCAAAGATTCGCATCATCTTTCCCAAGTGTTGATTTAGTTTTTTCCTCTTTGCCAAAGAAATCAGTGAAAATGCTGCTTATATCGAATGACCTATTTTTTTTTATCGAACAATATCATATATCAATGAAAGACAGATTTGATTTTGGTATACTTTGTTAAAGTCGACCAAAGGTCTGCGCTGTATAATCAAGTAGCGTGCTCTAGTTTTCGTTATAATTCAGATCTATACCTATAACCCGGTGGCGATTGGTAAAGAGATCCAAGGCCAGATTTACGCAAACCACTCATTCATCGGTGGCAAAAAAGCAGCAACTTGTTAGACGCAAAATCGGTCCCTGACCTACCGCCTCCTCTTGGAAACGTATATATGAATCTTGGCGCAGGTTCCGCTGGGACGCGGCCAAAGACCGCCTCGCCTCAACAACTCATCGTTGTTTCGGTCAACAAGTAAACGTCATAACTCGTCGCCAGGGATTATTTTCGCAGCAACGGGATCAACGTTCTAAAAATCGCACAAAAGCTCCGCTTCAAACTGTGTCCCACCCCACCAAAATCGAATCCCTCCGTATATCTCTATGTAGAAGTTCTGACGAATAGTCGAGTATTGGAACAGATCAGTAAGCGTCGGGTAACTGTTGGCAATTCACCATTGGTCCAATCCTGGAGTGAAACACCAATAGACTAAGGTACTAAGTCTACAGATGGCAACTCTCGGCAATTGACCCCTTGCTTGTACCCTATGGGAAATTGCCAGAGTCGACCTACGGGGCCGATTATGGCCCAGTACTTTTAGCTAGACTTTGGTACATAGATAGGGCCGGTACTGGTTTGAGCTTGATTATTAACAAAAGCAGAACATAACCAGATGTAAGATATGCCAGGCAAAATGTCAACGCCATAGTTGATCCAGACTTGAAGCAGTATTGGTGATTTAAAAAAATTGTTCAATGCAAGAAGACCAACGTTGGATGATCACTGGTAGGGTATAGCTATACAACTGGTACGTTTAGTTATACGGTACTGGCCCAGTGTTATCACTCCATTACTGGCACCATTCCGTTACTGTACTAGTAAATAAATTTACCAGTACTGGTAACACTGGTAACAATACTGTACCTGTACTGGGCCTGATTTTGTACTGGCAATTGTTTATAATTGAATATAAATGAAATTATTTGAGGAATATCTTAAGATATAAAAATTGACATACCAAACAGGATAATTATATCATGTTGAAATTTTGGACAGTCTAGACCCAGTACATATTTTGTAACAAGTAAATATCGAAACTTTACAGATTGCCAACAGTTGTGAGCCAGTACCGGACCTGCTCTTTCCGTTTGTCAATTAGCACTGGCCGGTTTTTCTGAATCGTGCCATTTGGCGCGTAATGACTTCTCCGCTATAAGTTGAATATCGATAAGCCACGGAACCTTTTAATAACGTTGTCCGCATATTTGTCAAAGTCGTGAACGAGGAATGCGGCCGCGCATAGAAAAATGTCTACGGAAATGCCGCTGGTCTTCCTCCTTTTTAGACGTATTACAGCGCGGCGAGCGGGGGGGGGTTGATATTGATTTCCACGGGACTTATCCCGCGGCTGTAAAGAGGGACCGAGGGGAAATTAAAAACGCGACACGGCTAAAAGATTGAATCGAAGATAAAAGGTCGGAAGGGGCGATGATAGAGGAGGGGGAGGGGGGCGAAGTTTCGAGCAGAAAGTCGCGCGTCCTCGGCGACGTTTGCGCGGAAATATTTTGCCGGTTGAACTGGTTCGCGTGTATCCTCCAATCTCAGATTGTTTGCGTTGATATCCAGTCTTTGTACCGTTACACGATATAATCCGACTTTTCCAATTTCGAGCGTACAGCGCGCTCGAATGCTTCGACGTCGCGTAGAATTTCGCGTCATCGGTTGTTCCAAAATGATTGCCTCGGCGGATAAATATTTTCCAGCGAGCTTACGTGGACTCGGACGGGGAGGGGGAGGGGGTGGAAGGGGCTGTTTATTGGGTTCCACGGTCGAAACGTAGCATATCTCGGCGGCGTTATTGTACGCGACGGTGCGTCGTTACGTGCGCTACTTTATTATGTAATGTTGTACCTCGCGATTGTCTCCGAACGGTAAAATAGAGCTGGCAATTATTTCACTTTTAGCTTTCGTACCGAGTGAGGGGAGGCTTCATAAAGAATTACTACGTTTTATGATAATGTAGTCATAAAGTTTATATTTGCCAATAGTTGTAACATCCTATCCTCAGAGCGTTATTATAATTAACGAAATGTTTCCGACGATATCGTACGGGTCGGGTTATAATTATCGACGTACGCGCATTTTATAACTAAAGTATTACAAAGTATAGTAATTTTTTATGATAGCTCTTCTCGGTCTATAATTATTATTTTTTGTTTTAATTCAAATTCGATGGCCTTACGATATTGGAAATCTCTTCCGCATTAATCCGGGGGGGGGGGGGATCAATTGCCAATAATTATTTACGTAATAAAATCGAAATTTTTTTTCTTCGCCAGAAAAAAAAAAGATATTGCTATAGTCGCGCTACTTCTATCACGCAGTGACCCTGAATCGAACCGTCTTTAACGATTTCTATCTTGAAAGCTATTCGATCATTTAAAATGGTAATTCCAACAATGTCATTTCTCTTCTGCGGTTGAATTTTCCAAAACGCTGCTTCTTGCGGAAATTGAAACGGGTCGTGACACGTATTTTACTCTAAAGTGGCAAGAAAAGAGATTCCAATCAAAAGTAAATATTAACATATATTATTTTGTATATTGAGTTAAATTGAAATTATTTGAAAATTGTTATCAAGCTGTTAAATTTAAAAAAAATTAATATATCCGGTTAAAAATATAACAAAAATAGAACCAATATAACTAACTATCAAAATTTTACAGACTGCAAACTATTGCAGTGCCAGTACTCTGCCTACTCTTACCCGATTCTCAGTACCGACGCAATAAAGATATTTCTGCGCAGGTAATATTTTCCGTTACACTTTTCCTCACTGCAATAGTAATCAATTAATTCTTCCTGTTCGTGCGATAAGATAACATTAGAAGAATTACCGAACATATTTTGTTTCAATTAACCACCGTTGGAGAAAAGCGTGCGAACCGCGCGCCTCCATCATCTTTCCCATTACTCTTTATCATTCCACGTTTAATCAACTTCAATCGCTGCTTATTAGATTAGAATGAAATTTAATTAGAAACGAATCTCTGCCGCAACCGTAATCTTCTTACTCGTCCCCGGTTAAATACCTTTGCAAGACCAATGGCAAACCCCCGATACAACCATCTGACGCAATCCACGGTACTTTCCGACGCGAAAGACCGTATCTCTCAATTCATTGCGGAGCCCTTCGTGCCCCGAAAGCTCTTCATTGGGAATTCCAACGGGCCGAAGGACCATCCGCTGGCTCGAAACCACCTAGCTTGGATCCTTCCCAAAGGGATGGGTTCACGTGCTCACCTGTTATCGATCCGGGCAGAGGCTGCGTCTGTCCGAAGCCGTGGGACGGATAGCCGGCGAAATTGGAAGTGTTGGTCGCGGTGTAATTGTGCCTGGGCGAGTAATTTTGTTCCTGCGCCAGGCCGTTCGGCGAGGAGTTGGCTTGGTTCTGACTCGCCACGGGATAGCCCTGACCGCGGCCGATGAGGCTCAGCGTCTGCGGCATGACCGGGTGAATTTTCGTCGACGAGGTCTGGTAAATGGGCGATTTCACCGGGAAGCTCGGCGCCACGCTCGACACGGGCTTTTGGTGCGTTTGCTGCGGCGCGTTTCGGTGCATCTGGCCCTGTTGTTGCTGCTGCTGTTGCTGTGCATTAGCTAAATTCGGCCCGGCGTGCTGCGGCTTTTGCTGGTGCAGCCGTAAATTTTGATTCTCCGCCGAATACGCGTTCGCGCTGTTATTGTTGTTGTTGTTGGCCATCGCGGTGTTGTTGTTGTTGTTGTTGTTGCAGGATAACATTTGGTTGCCGGTCGAAATGAAGTTTGGCGAGCCATTTTGCTGCTGGTTGCTCAAAGGCTGGGATTGACCTGGAATTTGGCAAATTATTACGCTAATTAATGGCCCTTTCAGAGAACGCCCGCGGAAGGTCATTTCGCGCCACTCCGGGATTATCATGGTAATTTTGGCAAGTCGATAGAGGGGGGATGGAGGGAGAAAGGAGAATTGACGATGGTGCCTTTCGTGTTAGAGAATGGCTTTTTTAGAGGTTGGCAGAGAGGGGATTAATTGAGCGGTGGGAATTGCAAATTTGAGTACCGTGCGGTAAAATTCCATTTTTGAGAATTTTTCCGGCGCAATTATTGTCCCCATTCTTTCCCTTTCTTATTTTTTATAGTGTTTGGATGGTTATGGTCGCAAGCTGCCATTTCGCGTCGTCAAATCGGTGTACTTTTTATATTATTTGTCGAGCTTATTGACCTTAAACTGGATGTTACTGGTTTTTACGGCGCGGCTTTAACTGATTTCATGATTTTCAATTTAACGGCCTTGTCTCGGACGATAAAGGAGTTTTTCCAAAGTCGTTTGTTGGAGTGTAAAAGTTTATCTGCGCTTTGTGTGTGTGTGTTGGGTAAATGAGAAAAGGAAAAAAAAAATCTTCATTTTATTATTGGCTTGCTGAAACTTTAAATCAAATTCAATGGTGTTGGCAAAGTTGCGAGTTGTTAAAACGTTTTGCAAAATGTATCGGGATTATGTGGCGCGATTGTTTCTTGCCCATTTAAGTAAGTGAAACTCCTAGCCACGAATTATTACTACTATTCTCTAATTAAATGGCCGTCATATGAAATTGGCGCATTGTGTAACGCGAGCTCAGAGTCGAAATCATTAATTATCTCTCTATTTGATGTTTTGATTGATAACGTCTTTATAGGGCGTATATTTAATGAATATTGTTAGTCATTAAAAGAGTGCTTTATTTATAGCACTCACTTATAGCATTCATTTTTAGCATTAATAAACTTATATAAAGATTAGTATTAGACTTTGGAAGAAAAATTTTTTCATAATTTTGAATTAAATAAATAACTAAAACTTTGTTATTAAATTAAACGGAACGATCCAGTTGTGAATCTAAAAAAGTTTGCTAAGTTCAGTCGCTATAAATGATTCCTTTTAAATTTACATCTATTCAAAGCTCAAGTGTGAACTCTTGCTCCGTTCTACTATATTAACCTAGGAGGCGTTCAATTCCTGCCTTATTGTTTGATATTACACCTCTAATTGACCGCCTCAAAAGTACAATTAAACGAATAAAAGAATGATGAAACACTGAAGCGAGTAAAAGATCCGCTTGAACTAAGAATTTAGCAATCTAATTATAACATTAATACCTCATTAAACAATTGAAACTAAAAGGAAATCAATAACAGTTTCGACATTTCATCAAGTTATTTTCAGGTTGAAAACAAAATTTACCTTGAATGTGCGATTGCGATTGACTGTGGGCAATCTGGTGGCCGAATTGTTGGAGGGTCGTTCGTTGTCCAATTTGCGAGGCACTGGCGCTGTGCTGAATTTTGTTCTTGTTGAAGTCGTCGTCGGCGGCTTTAAAATTCACCGTGAATTTGGTGTTGTAGGGCAGCGTCTGGTACTTGGGGTCGTTTTTGTTGAGATTGAAGTCGTTGTCGTTGGGGATGTGGGAGTAGGGCTCGATGGCGGCGATGTTGCCCGCGGGCCTCGACTTTCCGCCGCTGTTGAAGTCGAGCTTGGACTCGCCGAAGCCGGGAGCACCGGGAGCGCGGCCGTTGGCCGCCAGTTGCTGGCTCATGCGCTGGTTCAGAGCTTTCTTGCGTTGGAGGCGACCCTGCAGCTGCACGATTCGCGCGTCGATGGATGCCATTTCCGCCTGACGTTGCGCCAAAGCTAATCTCTGTTGGGAGACCACCTGGTTCTGCTGTTCGTTCATCTTGTTGCGATACTGCGCACAACATTTCACAAGCTTCATTAAAATTACATCCGAGTTATTTAAGGGATGTATTAAGTCATTATTAGTGGTAATTAGTGGTGGGTTTCACTTGTACAAGGGATTGTAACTTCATTTGTTAGGCAGAAATTTATTGAAAATGAGAATATTTATTGTTGTTCGTTAATGGATAGAATTTTAGTTCGGTGATTCCAGTAGGAAGAGTTTTAATGGGCTGGTAAAGGTAATTGTGCTAGAGTTGCCGGTACTGGCAAAATACGCAGCCAGTACAAGTTTATACTGGAATGGTAATACTGGTCCAATACTATTTTAACAATTTGGGAATTAGAGTAAATGAAGTTTTAGGAAACATAGTGTAATTCAGGAAAATTGTGTACAATGAGTGAGATGTAAATGAATTGTTACGCACATATTTGCCTGGGTAAAAACATCTTCAGTTAATTCAAATATACTGCACAGTCGTTTGAATAGCTTGGTAATCATTACAGTTAATTGTTTTGTCATATATAATTAGCTATTTTATCCCATTTATTTCGTTTTATTTTATTCCATATTATTTGAATTTGATATCGTAACGTTTAATTAGACTTCATTTTACAATTAATATAAATATTCATGAGAATATTTCGTGTCAAATATATAAAACTGATCGTTCCATCGAACTGCAATAAATGCGCGGATTACTCATTCTAAATTTCACGTATAAACGTTCATAGTCAATATAAATAAACTAATCCATTTAATTGATCGCATCGAGTGCAAATTTTAACGAAATAATTAAATTGACTTTAATGTTTAGTATATGTAAACCGAATATTAAAATTCAGCTCATTGATATTGAGAAAACAATTCGTTCGTTAATTTTCGACAATTCCGAATTGGGGAAATGTTTAATCAACGTGTTTGTTTGCAAACGCGATAAGAAAAATATTTTCATTTCACCTGTTTTCTTTTTTTCGACGAAAAGATAATCGTGGAATTTAAATAAATTGATTTATAAAAGATGACACTCACATTCGAAGTGAATTAGCATTTGGATTTTTGAGATTGACTTTTGTAATTTAATTTTGTCGAAATAAAAAATACGCATTAATGAAACGAACCTAATTTGAGATCAAAAGAATTAACTGAGAGCCTTCGTCTGCATTGACAAATACCATCATCCTTATACCCATGATCTGCATAAAATTTATGCCATCCAACCGGTGGATTTGCCTTGATCAATCGTGACAACAAGAAAAATCCCCCGGACTCTCCTCGTCCAGTTACACCGATAAGTTATAATCATCGAGGTACTTTTGCGAGGCTGGGGTCGCCCTCGACTTAGGGTTAAACTCCACGAGGATCTTATTAGCACTTCATGTTTATGCATGCGCCGGTATAATTTCAAACTTCTTGTAACTTATATGCACTAAATAGACAATAACTTTCTCAAATGGCTCGTCTAATATATGATAACTCTAATGAATAAACTCTTATAATACAGGTCCCATGAAAATGAATCTTTGTTGACTTTAAAATCATGTTGATACACGATTAAATTTAATTACGATGTATCTTAATTAATTCTACAATATTTAGTGGTGATGGCAATATTCCAAGTAATGCGAAAATTGATTAAGAATAAATCGGTTGGTAATAGTAGTATTTATTACATTTTTGTCATTAACTAAACTCTGAATAATACAATATCCAGGTGAAAAAATGTTTAAATTCAGTTGAAAATCTTTGTTAAGTCAAACAAAGTTGTTGTAATTGGTTCGACATAGGATAGATCGAAATTCAAACTTTATATATGATTCACAGGAATGATACAATAGTTCATGGTAGCCAGTTTTATTTTCAATGAGTGTTGAGTTGAACATGAATATTTTTGTTACGCTGTAACGAATAAACTGCCGGGATGTAATTCGTACAAAAGTAGAATAATTCTGACGTAGATTTTGTTTCCTTTTTTTTACCCCCGGTCGTCAACACCGAGTTTGGAATTTTATAACGGTAAAAAATGGCGAGCGCTTTCCAAAAAGTGTCGTGCCTTTGTGCGAGGAAATGAATGGACCCATTCAATGGAGTATGACATCATCCATGCTGCCAAACAGGCAAGTGTTGTCGAGCTCCTTTGATCATATTTTATAACCGCCATTAGCCGACGAGCTCGCATCGGGGATTCCCGTAGCTTATTACAGTGTCTTTTAATAATATGATTGAAAAAGTTTATAACTGATAAAATACGTGTAGAAGTTTTCATCAATTAAAACGCAATCGCGGCCTTATAATGGCAAATTGTTTGACGAACTAGATGACATAGTAATCCGGAGCGTCCCGACAGATTGGAACTTGCGATTGACTCGTACAAAGAGAGAATAATCGAGGATTGCTTGACAGGAATATAGTAATTTGCCGAGTTTGATCGAAATAGCGCAGCTAAATAGGTTGGATCGTCGTGACGTCTAGGAAATGATTGGGTGACGGAATTAGAAATTCGGATTGTAAGATGTATTGAAATGTTTGTGAATCGTGCAAAAATTGTAGCGCCATGTCGTGACATTACCACAGTGTTTGCCATATATGAATTAATTGTGGCTTTTGGTCAAATTCCACAGACATGCTACATAGGATTTCTACTATGACACAGAATTTTTTTTCCACGCGATTTGAGAGGAATTTAGTTAATGTGATCGAACACAATCATTGCGTTCTGTAAATATATTTCAAATCAAATTAATTAAAAATCAATTAATTAATTGAACCCAACTAACAAATTTTTAGTTGGCTGCACTATATTTTTCTCTGATTGCAAGTAAATTTTTTTTTAGTCCGGTCAACTGTTCTTCAGAAATTAATGTAACTCTTCTTTTAGATATATTAACTGAGTTATACTATATTTGTCGAAAAAACAAATTACAGTATTTTTAGCTGACTGCACTAAATTTTTTTTTGACTGTAGATATGCTTGACACATATCCTCATAACAATATTAAACAAAAGAGAGTAGGCATTAAATTCGTCGATATTTTTTATCCGTTATTATAAAGCGACAAAAAAATTAATGGTCGCAACCAAATAAATTGATTGTATTTACTGAATATCAGTTACCAAACAATTTTGGTAACCTTAACAAATTACTTTACGTTGCCTTAAACAAAATTTGGTAATTATAACCAGATTTTTTTCTCCGTTTACTGATTTGTTCGGCACAATTCTCATTATTATTGAGAAACATTTCCCGGCGGTATACCGAAGAGTTCGAATCATAAAAAGGATTATTATTAGACTCGAAATGTTTATCATAAAAGTCACTCCTGAATATTCAACGAATTTAATTGTTTACTGTTCAAGATAATTGAATTCCCAATCTACGCCGTTAGCCGAACAATACATCTTTCTCCGCCTAAGGAAAACCGAGTCAGTGGATGTAAAATAAAAATCTTGTTACCGGCGGAATATTACGCGCTGTTTGTTATTCAATTAGAAACGTGAATCGCGAACTAATGGCGCGAGGAGGAATCGTTATTTGGACCGCTACTTTTTTTTTTCCTCTTTTTCCTGGCACTACGTCCAGTTTTATTTTCGAGCGAAACACATCGTAAAATTAAATATATGATGCGCGCGTGTTGTTTCAATGTTTTACTCCGCTGAACTTGTAAAGAGATTGCAATCCGGTTTATTTATTGCAGTCATAATTAGTGCGAAGTTGCGTTTATTTATGCGGATGCGTTTATTAAAATATTCAGTTTGAACAAGTTCAGACAGCTCGAACAATTCGTCCGAGTTTGAACAAGTAAATTAGCGCGGCGCAAGTTTTCTGATTTTATGAACTGCGATAATATTGCAAAGCAAGCGGGAAAGTTTTGCTTCGCGTTTAAATGCTGATTTATCTGTCCAATTATTAATACCCAATTAAAAAAAAACATTGAGCAATATTATTAGCCTCTAAGTGGGTATTAGACGAAATGGATTAGCACGCGAGCCTCGATACATTTTTATGGATTTCATTTCGTTATCTTTACACGTTACCTTTGTTTCGCGAGTGCGCGCTAAGCAGCGCACATTGGCGGATAATTCGGCTCCATCGGATTAGACGAATTAATGAAATTAATGAGCGTAGCGCGCGGTGCGTTCGGCGATTTTGAATATTTATTAATTATCGTTCGTTAAAGTTAATCACTTTCCGTACATAATTAATTATTATGTGCGTTACAAAGAGAATGCATGTCAAATTGGGGGGTGGTTTGCCGTGGAAAATAGTGACGCGGACCGCTTTGTTTCCTACTGCGGAGGTAGATGTTATCCGTAACGGTGATACCGTTCGGTAACAGTAACCGTCGCTCATCAGTGCGCGTTTTCCAAATACAACTATTGGAGTATTGGAACACTTTTCTCGTTTATCTTATCGGCTCGACAATTCCATATTTCACCTACTATCCCGGCAGTAACAATGATTTCACATTTTAATTAAATCTCCCCGCGTTATTTTCAATCTAATCAATTGCAATCAGATAATTCTCAACAAATTATTCTCCCGCTATTTAATTTGAGGAATGGAAATATTTTGTAAAGTAGTAGTGTTTTTATCATACTATAATCTTATGATTTGCATCATTTCATTTTTATTTTAATTCATAACTTTATTCTTATAATTGTAAATTTGTTCACTTTTAAATTTAGGATTTAGTAGTTTAAAAAGAAAGAAACCGGACAATCATTTTTCTCGTACTTGCTTAACGATCCTGGCCACCCTTCATCAACGTCCATTAGTAACCGTCACCCAAACTTCCCTTCACTATTAAACTTGAACATTAATCGAGATCCGCAGTCCCATTGACCTTACAACTCCCAAAAGAATATGAAAAACCCTTACTGTCTGATCACTCCCAAAGCAGTCGTATCGAGAAAGCAGTAAAGCAAACTGCAACACTGGCGAGAACAATTTCAAGTTACAACAACTGCATTATTCTGATTAAAAGTCGCCGTTCCAGTTTGGATTGCTAGGAAAGTTAGTTTACAATCAATTTTAAACCGATACTCTACTTAATTTCGTTAAAACACCACGATAAACTGGTTATCCTAGTTAAGGTATAAGAATTTTCAACCGTTGAAGCGTTTGATTATTTTCAAACCGTTTGAAAAGTAGCGATGGAATTTTATATTATCGTACACGTGGCGGAAAATTAAGATATAGACTCTTGGTGGTTATTATGAAATCCGCCTCTTGCATAATTATAATTTAATTTATAACGAAATCGATAACCGAATCATTTCCCATGCCCAGGCAGAAATAACATTACAATGTGTAATGTTATATCTGCATAGGAGAAATAATTATATAAAAAATAAATACTATCTCGACTAGGAATTGATTATTTGTTCGAAGAATGAAATGATCGTGAATAGCAAAGTCTGCTGTCTGCAAAATAATGATATTAACATCAAATTAATTGCGAATTAATATTTCAGTGTCCCGCCGCGTTTATCTCCCTGCAAAATAGTTTCGGAGTTTATCATAATATTTGGCCAGACAATGCGGCTTTTCGTTGTTGCAAACTGTTTCTTCAATATTTGAATAATGTCTCCAAAGACGCATTCGCATCACTTTACGGAATGTTTGCGAACAATTTGCGCCAAGTTTGCGTCATGTTTGCGGAAACAATTTGATACTTTTACAATATCGTCACTTTCCCTTCCACGTCCGCAACTTACATCCTTCTTCGAAAGTTGAAATTTCTAAATCCCCCCCTGAATTTCAAGCTTTATACCTTCCCCGGTAATATCACCTTTTCTCGCCCACTTCAATTCCCAACAAATCACAAAATTTCATCCGTCCAATGAATTCCAACATTGGAACCAATATAATTCATTTATAATATTTTCACGAAAGTTCGCAACAATTCGCGGATACTCGCGAGAATGAATTATAACGAACTCCCCGTAGCACATTTCACCTTTGAAATTAGTAGGGTGGAACTCGATCAGGGTTGTTTGAAATGAGACGAACTTTCGGCGAGTGCGAACTGCGGGCGATTAGTTTACCGGCGCAAATTTGTCCCCGCACTTAGACCAGGTTTGGCGATCCGTGTAGTGCAAAAATTGCCCGACGTTTGGATTATTTACAGTTTGCCGGTTAAAAGCTGGGTTGGGTCTAATTTGAATGTTAGCTAATTAGAGGTAGAGATGGAGAGAGGGTGAGAGAGGAAGAGGAAGGCGCGCACGCGGGCTAATTGCTCGGATACTGGGGCGGCTCACCATGAGTTCCTTGCGGAGCTTGTCGAGTTCGGCGCTGGCGGGGGTCGGGATGTGGCCGGGGGCGCCCGCGTTGTTGCGCCGGCCACGCAGCTCCTCCAGCTGTCGCGTCAGCTCTTCGACCTTCGCCACCGCCAACGAGAGCTCCTTCTCCTTTTCATTGAACAGCGCCCTTATGCAGTCTAGGTCGGAAGCTGCAACACAAAAAGAGGACCGGATCAGCCAAAGAACAATGCTGCCTCGTGACAAAGACACCGAGCCGTGGGGCAGCCGGCTCCTTCAGCGCGTCTCTCGCGGAGAGACACCGGGTAATTAGGGGCGGGGGCGGCTCAATCAAACTCGGCGGACAATGCACGGATGCGGCTTTTCG